>JABVXS010001029.1:0-19539 GCA_013365335.1 Madathamugadia hiepei | reverse complement strand
CTGCTGGGTCGCATTTCTTCCACACAGGAATTGTAGTACTGCACTGCCATATATCGGGGATTTTTGATTCCTTGATGACTTTGTTGAAGAACTGGGTAAGCCATCGTGGCGCGTCCAATTTCTCGGACATCCATATGCCTGCAGGAAGGTCGTCAGGTCCTGTTGCCTTCTTTGTTTCAGAATGTTTCAGTGCTTCGATAACTTCATCCCCTCTTATTTGATGTTCAGGTCCGTAGACTGGAGGACACGCAGGAGTTGATGCGTGGGTGGATTCGTCTCGTGACATCATCACGAAGTATTCTCTTCATCGTTCTGTTACTTATTGAAGGTAGCTTGAGTCGTTTATGCAGTGGAAGCGCTCAACTTCTTCCGTTTTTTGATAACCAGATATGGCCATATGAAGGGGTGAAACATGCAGTAATACAGAGGGATATTCTGCTCATTTACAACTCAATGACCTCTGAGTACAATAGCAATGTGGTAAACAGTGACATAAAGAGGAGGGCTTTTCTAACAAGTAAACAACTACGTTATTGTTGCATTAATTGAATTATTTCAAAATGCAATAGATCAATTAATTCTTCCCACTTCGCGACACTCCAACTTTCCACCTTTGAAAGTTTGCTTTGATAATGAGTTCCTATCGTTCCGTTCTCTTCGCTGAGCATGCATCAGTGCTTTTGCTGCATTAAAATTGGCATTTAGTTTCCTACCTTCGATAGTTCTCCAAACAAAAGTGGGACCGATGTGTTGCCAGTCTTCAGGACACAGAAAGGACAGCGGCGACGCAAAAAGAACGATGAGAATTGATTGTCAAAGCAAACTATGAAAGATGGAAAACTCAGTGTCAACTTTTCTACAGCAAAAGTTACTTTTTTTTTGTAAAGGAACTCGGTCAAAAAGACATCGATCAGTTAACCATGAAACGATTAGAACTATTCGTTGGTGGCTTACTACTCTCGTCTCGTTATGCGAGGACCAGGTAAGTGCCACCGTCGACGAGCAACCTCAACCTACAGCAGTTGTCTGAGAAGCTAGAATTCAAACTGCTCCGTGAAATTTAATGGTAAAATGGGAGTGAGAGCGAGACTCGAGAGGAAAAGGACTGGGAAAGATACAACTGCAGTGGAGTGGAAGAGGAGCGGTGGCACTTAGAATAGAGGAGTGACAAGGAAACCGCAGAAGCGATCTGCGAAACCTCTCTCCGTGAAACGTGAAGAGTCACGTGAACGGTTGTGTTCATTTGTGTACAAATTCAATTGGTAAAAGAACATTAAACAACGCGACTCGTGTTTTGCAGTTAAACGACAACAGTACATCAAAACTAATCGCCCCCACAACTATTAATTTGTATGTACAAAATTTCTACAGCTCACTTCATTAAATTGTCACTTTAAAAATTTTCAAATGCTTCACAGAATTTCTTTCAATGGTAGAATTGCGAGTTTGCTAATTGGTTATTGGAAAAAATGAATTATTTACTGCCATTAAATGATACAATAAAAAATTGCGATGAGAATTTTCCGGAGTGCATGAGAATATCAACGGGTCACTGCGTTCCTTACTTTATTTAAAAAATGAAATGTTTAATGTCGCAATGATTTCATTCTTTGTCGCTCACATCCCTAAACAGTTGAGGAGCTCTTCAATTCAATGCAATGATTTTTTGTTACTTTTGAAGGAAATCGACAAGCCAGTAAGTACAGTAATTGCATTTGATTGCACAAATATTCTTTTTAACACTTGAATGTATTTCTCATTGAATTTTATCATTTTAATTCGTTTTCGAACAGTCATAAATTCCACATTTGTTTAGAATGATTTATACTCTGATGAATATTTTGGCCAATTATGCAACAATTCATTTCGTATCTTCTGTAAGGAAACAATGGCTGATGACGTGTTTAGCTGTGTTGCAGTTGTTGCTGAAAAATATTTGTTGATTTATTCGCCTTTGTTGGCTCTGAATTTAGGTTGCACCATTGGGAAACTTCTGAAAGTAGGCTATGATGACATCAATTAATACCAAAATATTAGTTTCCGATAGTGATAAACACGAGCTTTATCAATACATCATTCTCGACATTGTTCTACACTACGTCAAGCCATCCTATTCAAGAGAAGGACAACCTAACCAAAAGTAATGGCCATAGAATTTCACTGTCATCGTCCAAACTCGCTAGGCTATGACAGATGAACCTCAGGTACAGAGAGCGGAACAGTTCTACACACGCTGTGTATCACTTAAAACTTCACCCTGCACAAGCCCAAAAATTTCATCCCTACATTTCACTTATAAAAGGCCTTAAAGGGACAGCCAAGAGATGAAAGGTTAGGTGATAAGATGCACTGCCAACTGGCAGTCCCAACTCTCTGCAGTTCAGGAGTTTGGTTGCTTTCGGGACTGACCCGAAAGTGGCAGTCTTTGAGTTTCGCATGCAACAAACTTCAACATAGACTTCGGGACAACCAGAATAAATGATGGCTCAATCTCGCAGAAGAGACACGATGAGAGGAAATATAGCTTTCTGATATTCGCAAGTGCATCCTTTTCAGATCTTTTCGGCAAGTTATTTGCGTGAATGATGCAGTTAGTCAGTAAAATATTAAGTTGTCATTTGGAAATAAATTAAGCAACTTATTCAACCGAATAGATAAGCAACGGAAAAAAGATTGCGCGAACCACACTTAATGTCCAGCCAAAAATGAATGGATAATTCATTCCCGGAATCACAGACCATCATTGCCTTGGACGATGGCAAAACTAAATACGCGCCAACTTTTACCGCGAAGAGGATGAGGGCCGTGGCCACCAAGTATGAAGATGTCAGTGATTGGCTATTGGTCTAGGGGAATTGCGTCAAAGTTTTTTTTTCATTGTTTTTGAACCCTGGAAATTTGAAGTTTTATTTATTCATTTGTTATAGTATGCCTTTTTAGTCCAGAGGTCTCCCTACATTCGTTCAATGTTACTGTGTATGAAGCAAAAGACAGTTATTATCGATTTGGGATGCTCCTATTGCATAATTTCGTCATGCGTTGTTTGCTTGAAAACTTCCAAAACCTTTTTAATATTTCAATGGAAGGAACTATTTTAGCGTACATTATCCATAAGTTTGTATGAACCGCGCATTAATTAGTTCTTGTGGAACATCATGTTGTTTAACTCCTGAGTGATAATTTTATGTGTTACGTTTTTGTACTTTTTATTTCTTTTTTATGTAGTTTTAGTCCGCATTCGCGTTAGCAAATTGTGTTGTTTATTGATTTAGGATTTAAGATTTTTCATTTGCTGGGAATTAGTTTAAATAATGTGATTTGCACTGTATCATTGTGCTTTAGTGATATTTGTATTTGCAGTTCATTCGTGATACGTATTGGCATTGTAAAGTATTGAGTGTTGCTGTGTCGTTGTCCTAGAATGTTTAACAATCACTATTTATCCTTAACATGTCCACTACTTCAGTTGCGCTTTTAATAGTAGAATGACTTTTCTATTAAACTTGCAATTTTTTTTTCAAGAAACAAAAATTTAGAACTTTTTTCATTTTTTGATTAAATTTAATCTGAATTTACTCATTCTATTCGTCTTATTTTTCGTTGTTAATGCATGGTAATTAGAAAAACGTTAATGCATGGTAATTAGAAAAACTTTTTCCACTCAGTAGTTAGTCCTGATTCAGTATATTATTGATCCTGAGCATATCGTTGCCTGATAATGACTGTCTGATAATGGCTCATGCCTTGTTAATGCTTCAGATTTTCTGACGGCAAACAGTTCGCAAAAATAATTTGTATTTTTATGAAGCAACTCATGTTTTTTCATGTATCGATTACAAGGTACTTATGATGTTTGCCCAAAGCTTAGGTACTGTCGTTAATTGCATTAGTATTTGATCAAGAAGTATTTTCTTTTCAGGTTCATACATTGCAATTTAAAGCCTGTTTCATTGACTTTGTTGGCGAGTTTTACTCGGTCACGACAGAACAGCAATATTATAATAATAGATAATTCATTGCTGTGTTAAACGGAAGAAGCGTCTATAGATTATAGATAACAGAACCCGTTGAACTTGGAACTTTTCTAGTGCTACTGCTTTTCTCTCAAACGGATTCGCTCGCCGCTGAATGCTTGGAAGCGGTCAACGAGAGATCCTGTTTTTTATCATTCATCGATCTCATTTCCAATATTTATATATTTTACCCCAATATTTAGGTATTTTTTCTTGATGATTCAAATTGTTGTTCAGAATAACATAAATTAAAGGCAGGTTCCTTTGTTTAATGAAAGGGTTTCAAATTTAAGACTCACCAGTTTGCAGCTATTCAAGTCGTAGAAGAATGAGATGGTTTAAAGAAGTTGCTAAGTCTTTCTTCAAGTCCAGATTCTGATAACTGAATTGTAGAATTGAGAATCCTTTTTAAGAATCATAAGATGAACTAGCGCTAGATTTGACAAGGCCGATTTTATGGTAATCGAATTTTTGAGGTAAAAATGATCCGCAAATTATTACTTATAACAAATGTTTCATATTGTAGCGGTTTCAAAACGAAACATGATTCTTTTTTACATTTTTTAGCTGGCTGACAAACACATTTCAATGGCTGAGAAACGAAAATTGCTCAATGAAATTGATAAGTGCTTCAAAAAGGTTACATCGGTTTTATTCAACGTTCGGGACTTTTGAAAGAAGTTTAATGATAAAGGAAGTCTAATTACAGGTGGAGGAAGGAGTGGAGTTGTTCGAAGAGACAATGGCTAAAATGCAAGAAGCAAACAGTGATAATCAGAGGGAGAAGTTTCAGGTTTATCATCTATCTGAACCTTTTAGTTTAGAAAAAAATTTATACTAATCTGTAATTGCTGGATGGTCGTTCTTGCTTCATTTGGGTGCCCACACGTTTGTGAAAATTATATTGTGGAACATATAATTACAAAATGCTGCCACTTCATTTTATGCTAGAAATGGGTGATTTTTCATTACAAACGAGGTATTGCCGGAAATCATTTCAGGATGATTTGAAGAAAGAAATAAAAAAATTGCAAAGGCTAAGGGATCAGATTAAGGGTTGGCAAAATTCATCCGACATCAAGGTATCAAGTTCATGTATATGCAGTAGTTTTATGATTTCAAAAAGTCCTCAGGTTTTTTTTGACTCGGAAAATTTGTTTGTTGTTTTTTAAATTCGGTGCAGAATTAAGGAAATACGTAATGGGTAAAAATTAAAGAAATACGTAATGGGTAAAAATCAAGCAAATATGTAATCTAAAGTATTCAGAGTAATATTGGATTATAGAAAATTGAGCGGTCTTTCTTTGATCCGTGCTTGTTGATCTCTGCAGGTGTGCTCGTAACTTTATTTCTTTAAGCTTTTTTTTTGTAGGATAAGGATAAATTAACTTCATATCGGAAGTTGATAGAACAAAGAATGGAGCAATTCAAAG
This sequence comes from Madathamugadia hiepei, assembly GCA_013365335.1. Lineage (NCBI taxonomy): Eukaryota > Metazoa > Nematoda > Chromadorea > Rhabditida > Onchocercidae > Madathamugadia > Madathamugadia hiepei. Next base: position 14,093 of record JABVXS010001029.1, on the reverse strand, counting down.
ATATTGAAAGGGAAAATAAAACCAAACCACACAGCAAGCAGGGTTTATCAGCCGAAGAAAAACTTGATCCACGGGAAAAGGAGAAAGCTGAAACTGTGGAATGGTTGCAGGTATTTGAGCATTGCACGGTTTTTGCTTTGATTCGAAAATAAGGTGGGTTAATTTAGATGTTTCGAAAATTACTGCTTATTGCTACTTTTAGTGTCAAATCCGGTATCTGGAGGACGAAGCTGATAAAACTGAATCTCAAATTGAGTCCTTATCAACAGCTGATCAAACGAGAAAGAAAGGTAAAAAGGATGATCCGAAGAAAGGCGAAAAAGAGGTAGATCAATTTTTTTGTATCATTTTTAAAAATTTGTGTTGTCACTCTTTTTATCAAAAATTGTTCCTCTTCTTTGTGCTATTCATATTCGAGAATTCTCTTTTTGCTTTTAATCACTACTTATATTTGATTGCATGTTGGTAGGAATGAAAAAGAGAATTAGTTTTTTGACTATAGGTTTAGCGTTGGCGGATATTACTAGCACTCTGTGGCTTGTTATTTTCTGAGTGTAGCAAACAGTACAGCCGTCGTAAGCATTGAAAACAGCACAGGCAATAGTAGCGGCAGATGAAATTGGATAGATTGTCGCTTTCTTCAAAATTTTTGTACTGAACCAAATGCAAAAATTATCAGTATTTAAGATATGTATTCACACTAAGATTGTTTTAGAAATTGAAGCGATTGGATGATTTAAGAAAACACCTGGAACGGATAAGGTTTCACGTATCAAAGTTGGAAATTTGTATGAGGCTTGTAAATAACGAAACATTAGAAAGTAAGAGAGTAATGGATGCCTTAAAAGAACCCTTTGAAATGTACATCGAATCTTTGGATCCCGAAAGTGAAAATGATTCTGAGTCGTTTGATCCGGAAACAACAGGTATTTTATGAGTGTTTCCAATGATTTTAGACTATAAAAGATTGACACTTATTTAAAAAATTCATTTGCTTTAATGCAGCTTCTCTTAGCTGGAGTTTGAAAGACTTAATCCGTTCAATTACTTAAACATGGGTTATCTTTTATTGGTTAATAGAGAAATGATTTTGAATTTCAGGAGTTTATGATGAGTTAGATCTGCAATCATATACTCCGCAATTAGGTGGAGCAATTTTTGGTTCTGCTGATTCTGAAGAAAAAATGGAAAACAATATGGATGGGAGAATATCACCAGATCCATCACCAGCACCAGTAGTACCAAAAGTTTCTTATAACACTAATTTCTCGGTTATGTTTTCAGTATAGTTTAAGATGTTAGGTTTCTATGTTATGCTGAAAAATCAGTTGCGTGGAATGCAACTGATTTTAAGCTTTCTGAATGGAAAAAAAGATCTCGTAAATGACTAAATTCAATCATGCAGCCAAAAATTTTTTTCAGGAAGCGGAGGACAGCGTAACAAAACAAAGACATTTGAGTGGCGAGCCAAATACGATTTTGACCCGGCAAACATCAGCTAGTAGAAGTACACCTGCTACACCTTTGAAACTTACGAAGTTAGTGGCGTGCTGTTCTTAGTTTTTATAATTTTAAACAAATTCACTTCGGATTTAGGTTCCTGAAGGCCAGAAACAGTAATTGATTCAAAATAATGATATTGCTATAGGGCGAGGGTTTAAAATTGATTAGCCTTTGGGTTTTGAATTGGTAGTGTTGCTCGATTTTTCTTGCTTCAGTTTAGTTAATTTTTAGACCTTGCAAATAGCAAAGTAGGATTGTTCCAAATAATTTCTATAATTTGCATCACTTGCAAAAGATTTAAATTTTCACACATTAAAAATTTCTTCCTTCTTTTCATTGTGAGGAAAGATAACTATTCTGGGTACGTAAGTGAAGAATCACATGCAAGTACGTATTAGGCAAGAGGGGGTTTCTTTTGCAGTGTTCCACATTCAAACGATTGCCCTTTTTTGTTGATCTCCTAAAACTGGCGCGATGTAATGGTTCAAAACATCGCGTACTCAGTATTTGTTTCTTATTGTAGTATTCTTAGTTATCGACACATAGTAATTATATTCATATATTTCTATCGCATGTAGATACATTTGTAAGTGTATTTTTCCAACCTACCGTGTTAAACATCCGTTGACGTACCTATTTTGAAAATGCTGTGCAGGTTTGTGCAATATTTCCGTTTTTTTTTCTATTAAATTTATGGATTTTAAAATTGATTTTCAGAAATTTAGAAAAAAATATGTCTGATTTTTTAAAGTTAAGTGTGACAGCATAATTTTTTGATGTTGGGAAAATATCTTTTTCCTTTTAACGAGATGATATTTCAGCTTGTTAATCGTCTCTTGTAAAGTTATTTGTTAGTTATTACGTGTTGGGATGAAAATAGGGCCATCAGTAGATTTTGGAGCTGTTAGCGAGTGGGCTACCAAATAAATAGTGTCAGGATTGATGAGTAATTTTGAGGTCAATGTTGTGGCCAGCCTTGACAGCGCTTCTCCAATCAACAAGTTGTGTTGACGCAGGTCCTTTTAACGCAACAGGGTTACCTTAATTGTCAGGATTTGATCGAAGTCTAGCATCTTTTCCCTCTCTTTTGAATGTAAACTGTAGCAAATATTTGGCCAGTTTTTACTTGGAGTCTCCTTTACTACTTCAGAGTTGGGTATTTGAATAATGCTTTCGAGCTGTTTTTGAAAATCTCATCCTAAATCCCTGTTCAAGAATTTCCAGTTTTCTTCTTTAGGAATTTAGGAGAAATCAGGGACAGAGGGGCGTTTATCCTTTCAGTTTATTTATTAACATTAGAGCAAAAGCTAAATAGATTTATAATTCACGTGACGTTTATTTCATGTTTCATATTTTAATAATAGAAGATGATAGCGCATGGGCAAAAATAAGGAATCAGAGACATATAAAATTCAAGTAATAGTTTGTAATTCGCGATTTATTCTCCTTGTTCTGGGAATTTGAAAATTTTTTAAGCCAAGTGAGCGGTGAAAGTTCTCTCAGTTCACCACCGCCTTCGGCCACTCCACCGTCACCTCCAGGAATACCATACAGCGTAGCCGTTGGACTTGGAACAAGGAATACCAAGGGAAGCGTTGTGCAAACAAGGTTTTCTTTTTTACCGTTCTTTAAATCCTTTTTTGCACAAAATTTCAGAACGTTAGGCCATTGGTATTCTCATTCAGCAGTTCATAAAATAGAATAAAATTAGTAGCTTATAAATTTTGATATTACACTATGGGCAGGTGATGTGAGAATTGATGAAAAAGTAAGGAAATGGTGTTCAAACACCACCAGTTCGTCATAACCTGCATATGTCGATCTCTCAGGTTTCACTTCTTTAATGGCTGTGCTGCCTTTATCATTTGTGAACTTCTCGAACTTTTCTGGAAGAGGAGGGCTTTTTTCATCATTTCAAAAAGGACAGGTGTGAGAAAATTTTTATCATAGAAAAGGTGCTCAAGGACATAAATAGTGTTTGTGGTTGAAATTGGTCAGCATCAATGAAAGACTGATAGAAGGGCTAATGCTGAAATATTATAGGTTCGAAATTAATATCATTTTATAAGTTGAGCTTATGTTCCACATGATTTGCAGCATTTCTTCAGCAATGAACCATATTCATTGAAAATAAGACATATGAAGTTGATAGATAAAATTACTGTTCGAAATCCTATTCGGTGAGCAGTGAAATGCTTGCATAGTGGTATGGTCAGATTTGCGAAATTTCGTGACATTTGTGGATCAGCAATGAAAAAAATCTTTTTATTATGAGAATTAGGGTTTTCCTCTAAAATTGAGTTAATTTTGCAAAAATGTGTGGCTTTTTCTTCTCTTTCGAAGATTTACGGACGAACAATGTTGATGAAATGTGTGATCAAACTTGTTCATTTGAAAAAGCTGTGGAATAACAAATGAAATGACTATAGAAATGCGACGTTTTTCCATTAGATTCTTTTGGCTTTATTTTAGCTTATTTTCTGTTGTCTTTTTAAAATCTTGATAACTTTTATGGAACCTATGTCGTAGGTGTCTTTTGGAAATGTTCTATTATATGCTATGCGTATGTTATAAAAACCTCTGATATGTCCATTCGGATAACTTCTGGGCAAAATTTTTTATACGTTAATGTTCAATCTGTACGATTCTTTGAAGTTTTTTCGAATTTTTTATTGCTTTAATTCAAACAGGAAATTTAAAATGTCTCATAATTTTACCAATGCTTTTCATACTGTTAAAAACATATGCGAAGAAATCCTGAAAGATCTTATTTGACTGGATTTTCTTTGTTACGAGCTATTGGATTTTTCCTCGAAACAAATTATAAGTTGAAGTGTATGAGACTGATGCAAATATTGATATTTTTTCCACATTAAATATAATATGTTTGTTTTATAATGAAATAGATTTACGTTTTATGAATTACAGTGTAAAGCAACCAGTTGAATTGGTGCGCCAGTCGCCAGGTATTATTTCGGTGACAACAACAACTACCACCAGTTCAGTTTCACAGCAACAGCAGCAATTTATCTCGATATCCGGAGTAGTGCAGCAACAACAACAACAACAACAGCAGCAACAACAACAACAGCAACAACAACAGCAGCAACAACAACAGCAAGAAGAACAGCTACAACAACAACAGCTGCAACAACAACAGCTGCAACAACAACAGCTGCAACAACAGCTGCAACAACAACAGCTGCAACAACAACAGCTGCAACAACAACAGCTGCAACAACAACAGCTGCAACAAGAAAAACTGCAACAAGAAAAACTGCAACAAGAAAAACTGCAACAAGAAAAACTGCAACAAGAAAAACTGCAACAAGAAAAACTGCAACATGAAAAACTGCAACAAGAACAGCTGCAGCATGAAAAACTCCAACAAGAAAAACTGCAACAAGAAAAACTGCAACAAGAAAAACTGCAGCAAGAACAACTGCAACAAGAACTACAGTCACAACAAAAATTGCAAAAACAATCTAAGCTACAACAGTTACAACCGATAGTTCCCGTAAACGACGAAAATGCAATCCAATCACCACTGCATATTGACATGCCATCGGTTTGCTTTACCTTTTTTATTTTGCTGTATGGGAAATCCAATGCAGTTTAAAATGGCTCTAAACAAGAAGCAGTAATATTCGTTATTTCTGTAGAATCTCATTTTTGATAAAACACTTTCGTGTAACTGTTAGTTAACGTGAAGACCAGTCCTTGTTAAAATAAGGAATAGGCAGATGTGCTTGCAAAATATCTAATCAAGATTTTTTCCATCATTGATATCTTGTGAAGTTTTCAACGATATCGCTTTTCTTATTTGAGCAGAGAGAGCAGCTTCATGCTTTTTTTTGTCATGGATTTTGTTAAATCCACACCTGGTGTAATTCCATGTTGCTTTTCTGCTGTCGTTCTTACAAAATGATATCACTCAGGTTTTGAATTGACAGATGTGGTTGAAGAATTGTCTAGTGAGGAATGGATACCATACTGCATATTAACTGGCGGTTTGAGTTGTTGCAATGAGCGAGAGTTACGTGCAAGCGAACTTGCATTAAAAAATGAAAATTAAAATAACCGCGGGCGGCAAGCTTTTGATACGAGATGTTTAAAGGAGAATTTTTTCATCATATCTTTTTTTTTTGAATGTCCTCTACTTTCATCCTCTCAATGGTACCAATCTTTGGTCTTCATTTTCAAGAATTCGCCTGTAACTATCGGATTTGAATGACTGATGCATGTGATTTTCCTTTAGACATATGTACGTTATTAGAGCAGTTTCGATAAATGAAAAAAAATTCACTCATTAGTGAGCTTAAACAATCTTAATAGGAATTGAAAATTCATATCATAAGATTCCAATTTACCGGTATGTAATTCAGTAGAATCATTTTCCCAGATGCAAATTGTTAGGTAATTTGTAACCATCGTTTTCATTCAATTTTTACTTTATTCTTTGACTTCGTAATTTCAATAACTTCAACAATAGACATCCAAGTCAAGCAATCTAGTTAATGCAGTAGTACATCTCTTGAACGTTTGGGAAGCACTTCATGTCTCATTTGCAGCGGACATTACAAATTTAAAACTGTTATACTAATATTAATCCATATTTGTAAACTTTCTGGTTTTGATTTTTTCAATCAGTATAATTTTTTACCTGGAAAAATGAGGGTGAAGAAAGGCGAAGAGCCAGTGGTATTTAGTGTTTGTGAATCATTTCGACGTCTATGGCATCACAACACGTACATGTTCCGGAAAGATCCATTCACTCATTGCTTGCGCTTTTACATTTCCAGATTTCGGTGATAGGTTTTTTATTCATCTCGCTGATCAGGACTTGAAGCTATAGAAAATTAAAGTTGGGAGAAATGTACGACAAGCTTGGTGGTGATCATTATAACGTGCTTTACTTATTACATATTTTTACAAGTTTGTTCTGAACAAGGAAAAAATGAATTTTCTGGCAAGAGATTTTTCAACGCAAATATTTCAACGTGCTTTACTTATTACACATTTTTACAACTTTACTTGTCCCAAATATTGACTGATCACAAAATGAACAAGTCAGTTGAATCTTTCAAAATGATGTGGTCTCTCTCTGTGTGTATTTTGTAATATGTTTTGTCTCGCTGTATATGTTCTGCATATGGCAGATTACAAAATGATGAGGGGTAACTCTTTAGGCTTTTAAATTTATGTATTCTTCCATTTGTTCGATTTCAAGATTTTATTTTATGGATTAAACTAACTTTTCTCTCTCTTGAGTACAATGAAAAGTTACCCTTCCTCATTCTAATCCTTCTTCATGAGATAAAGAGGTTTTCTCGTTTTTTTTTAAAGTTTACCCCAATTTAGTTCTCACGTTTCCGAAAGCACATGAACAAACAGCATGATAAACACATTTTTTTTCCTTTTTTGATCTATTGATTTTTGTTACTGGTGATCTCTATTGCAGACATTGTCGGCGCAAGTAACAACAGCTTTAGGTCCGGGGATACTACCAACATCACGATCCTCAACGCCGGATTGCAGTGTTGCTAAACGTTTTTCAGTATCAAGTTCAGCGAGCAATTATCATGAGGTATTTTTTAATTGCTTTTAGTCGCTAAAAAATTGGTCTTCGTTCCTTTTTTCTTTTTTTTTTCACTGAGGACATCAGAATTCCAGATTTGGCTTGCGTAGGTAACATAAGTTTTATGATTAATGATTTCTTGTAATGAGTTGATCGAAGAAAATGATACGATAAAAGCCAAAAAATGCAGTTGCATGTATTCGATTTAATGTGCAATAGCTACATAGAAAATGAAATGTTGAAAAATGGGAGAATGGTCAGGTTGATGAGAAAGCAGAACATTGTGAGGATCAAGTTGGCATAGTTTGCTTGACATATTAACACAATGACGATGTGAAAAACAAATGAAGTGATTGAATAGAAAGAGTTTAACTAGGCTTGTGGACAAAATGTATAAAATGAACGCTAACTCACGAGCAAAGTTAATCCTGTTTAGTGTAATTGAGCAGAATTTTTGAAATAAGAATTATCAAGTTTAATTCAAAAATGAGTATTGCTACAGCAATAAGATAGTCTTTCAAATTATTTGATTTGTACGCAAAGCGAAACAATGCACGTAACTGCTAGTGTGGATTTTTATTATTTTCTGCTTGTAAGAAGTTACTTTTGTAAATTCCACGAGAACTGGCAGCAGGTCAGCGGAGGTGGAAAATGAATTTGCTCTCTAAAATGATGGTGCTAAGGGTATATTGTCTGCTTCTAATCTTACTGTTCGAAGCGAAGAAAACGTACTGCAATAACACAACATTTGTTCGATACACTGCTGTCAGTGTCGCAAGCTGATATTTGTTGCAACTATTTCAGGCCTCCTGTGCCCATATTTGATGCAAATTTAAAACAAAATCTGCTACATTTGCCACGTTACATGCATGATATTGTGTACTGTCGTGTTTTTTTTTTTTGTTTCATTTTGCGCGGTATTGCATGAAATCTACTTAATCTCTTTGTGGTATGCAATTTGCTCCATATTCACTTATTTTGCGTAGAGTTCCAGTGTTTGCGAAATCTCTTAGGGATTGTGTGCAGTACTCATAACTAAAAAAAGGGAAGGCACAGGAACTGTTTACACTCATTCTAGTGGAATTCTTAATTTTCATTTTTTTGTTTGTTTGTGAAATTTTTAGATTGCCACGCTGAAGTCAATGGCGGCTCAGGCATCATCACTGCAAAAGTCGGCAACAAGTACGACCACCTTAAACATACCGTCATCAGCTGTGACACATTCCACGACGGCACTGATAACTTCTCAAGCAAATAACGAGACGAATAATGAGTCAATTGGAGCTCCCGTGACTGCAAGTGGAACTGTGGTAAATGCAACTACGGTATCATTACAAAATAATGTAGCTGGAAATGATGCTGATCAGAATGCGCTGCGACAGGTGCTACGAATGAGTACTACTCAGGATGCACGAAATCATTTGCCGCAAACGGTACACGTTCTAATTTGGATTGAACTGAAATTCCGCTGTAGTTAAAGGTGCATTAGAAAACGATTAAATAAAATAGTACTTGCGTAGGACTGAACCGTAAAATTGGGCCGCTCCTAAAAAACTGAAGCAGAACGCAAATTAATCTTCAGTGGTGTGGAAATATTTGTAAATAGGAATCTAATAAGATGCTCAGAGCATTTCTGAAGAATTCATTTCATTGATGATGTCCGACCCAATAAGGTTATGATAGAAACTGCTGGGATACTGATAAAAACTGCAACGATGTTACGCACGTGTACAATGAACTGGGAAAGTGTTTGGCAGTACTCAGTGAATTTCGTATCAGAAAGCAGCTAGTTTTTAGTATTAGAAATCTCATCTCAGAAGTGGCAGAACTGTTAGTTATGAATTATGAATTTAATTATTGTATGTCTAAAATAATGAACAGAAATTTGGAATATATGGTTCTCACATTCAATCCACTACTCAGTGTTAACAATTGTCAGAAAGGTCAAAGTAAATAGAGTGGTGGTCAAGATGTGACCATGAATGAACCGGAACAAAAAAAGTAGATGTATTGACGTTGCTTGGACTTCAAGGTATATTTATTTTTTTCTTTCACATGTTTTGACGGCATATTTCATTTGTTTTCTGAAATTCCGCAATGCAGGCTGTGATACCAGCATGGCTTGGGGCTTCACCGTTGGGTCGTGCAGCGGTATTGCCAGAGCATGAAACACAAATGAAACTGTTAGAACATGCATTGACACGGACTCCATTACCAATGGATTCGGAGAAACCACGAAGTTATTTGCCGAAAATGCCTTGTGTAACTGCAGCTTATTATCCACAAGCGCCTTTAATTAATGCGGATACATTAGAGTACTACCTTCGGTTGAGTCCAGAGACACTTTTCTTCGCTTTTTATTATATGGAGGTTAGTTTACGATATATACCTCGTTTTTATTGAGTTGCTTGCAAATTTTATGAGTGAACATGATATGGTTGTGAGGAAATGAGTTAAATTTCAGGGTTCACGTGCACAACTGCTAGCGGCGAAAGCATTAAAAAAGCTTTCTTGGCGATTCCACACGAAATATTTGATGTGGTTCCAGCGACATGAGGAGCCGAAGCAAATAACTGACGACTACGAGCAAGTAAGGTTTCCTATATAAATTTCTCGTCTGATATTTGATGGAGCAGTGTTATTCCAACGTAAAGTGGTAAAAATTCCTCTTTTGCACTGTAATTTTTTTCACTCGAATAAATTTAGCATTTTTTGTTTAGAGGAACCAGTTTTTATAGGGCACATATGTGTATTTCGATTATGAGAAATGGTCTCAACGTAAGAAGGAGCAGTTCACATTCGAATACCGATATCTGGAAGATAAAGATTTCGATTGAGCGACAGTTGATTAGCAATACAAATTGTACTTAAGTTGAGGCTTAATTTCTTCATCAAATTTCTTTTTTTCGGGTTTTTCCAGTGAAAGTATCAGGCATCTTTTCCATTGCGATTGTAGAGAAAACAAGTCTAATGATGGTGCTCCTGTTCTTGTTCTGCCTTGTTTGGCTCTTGCGGCAAATTATATAAATCATTGTTTTTGATTTTGATGATTTCCCTTTAATTATGTTTCACGATTTTTGTTTTCCAATAACAGTAAGACTGGTTTATTCGACTACTGGCCCAATTAGTGTTGCATATATGTACGACACGTGAGTCTGTGGTCAGGTTGAATTTTATCGGAGAGATTGTGGCAAGTGATCGTAATGATAGAACATGATTTTATTCTTTGACCGTTCAGAGAACAGCAGACATGTGAATTTGTAATTACACTTAATGATTCCCATTGTGCATGCATTTTTGTCTTCTGTCACATTCGGATTTCTGTCACGGTTACTGCATAATAGCTTCGGAAATGGTCAAATGTTAATGATGGTTTTCTTAAATATGGAATGGAGGAGTATGGAGCAAGATTTTGTGAGATAGTGGAATTCCATACGCATCTCTGTTTTGTTCAATGTTTTCTTGTTGTAATTTAAATATTTGTAAAATATGAGTGTTTTTTTTTTTTTGCAAATTTAAAAGTGCTTAATTGAAATTGACGTTATGATGATTTTAATGTAAAGTTTACACAAATTAATCGGTCCACTGAGAGGAAGCTGTCGGTCGTATGAGTTCCTGATCTCACACTCATACTTTGATCATAAAACTTTATTAACGCAATAAGCAAGTAATAACTTTGGGAATCGACTCAAAACTAACGCGACTGCAATAAGAACACACGGAAATAATACTTATAGCATAAAACCACGCAATAAAAGGCGTATATAGCTGGCTCGCATTTTATGCAAGTATTGTTGCAGTTACGCATGTTCATCACTTGAGAACAAAGGAGCATAACTATAACAGTTCCGACACTTCAACTCTCTGACTGGCTATATATCGGCATCTTTGTCTAATGCAACAAAAAGTATTCGCTGAGAAGGCGAAACTCAAAATTCGCTGGAGGTATTTTCCGTAAATGGTGTTCAACCGGGCAACTCGGGGGTTTTTGAGCAATGAACCAAAGCTAAGAGAGGGAAGGGAACATCCGTAGCAAGCAGTGGGATAAGTATGAGATACTGACCAGCAAAAGTAACCCGGACACACGAGTTTGATCATGATAGGGATCGCACGAATGATCTCGGGCGGAATCGAACCGCCGACCTTCTGTGTGTTAGACAGATGTGATAACCGCTACACCACGAGACCACCTGCATTAACCTGCAGCATTACTAGGTAAAAACCACATCCCGACAGAGTCTTTTGAGAAATTGCTAAGCTTAGGATGTGGTTTTACCTAGTTAAGCTAAATTTGCTTAAATTGTTTCCTTCTACCACTGCTATCTGAGAATGAAGTGAAATAAATGAACTGTTGAAATCGATGGATAAAGACGTTCATACAGAAGGATTCCCTCGATGCCAACTGATTAATTGCAAAGAATAATATAATTTGATGAGAGAACCTGCAGTTCACATTTATACAGAAGGCTTTCCTGTTTTACAAGGAATAATATGAATTTTTAATCAACACACACACTGGTAACGAAATTAAATCAAACTTATGCAGCTGAGATGAATGCAAGGAAGGTGGTTATGAATAATCCTCTCAGTGCAATCAGTCTTTCCCTTTGTTTGTGTGCAACACACCAGGTGTTCCACACAAGTTAAATTAGCTCAAGTTAGAGAGAAAATTGGAATATTTTGTGTCTTGCAGGTGGGACAATGAGTGCGAGATGGACAACTAACCAACTCGAATTTCTCGCACTGCATTCTCTCGAGGAACTCCTTCGTTTGCTGGTGCAGTGCTTTCTCACTTGCAAGTTCCACATAGGCAGCATAAAGCTGAATTAGATTAGCATTGTCATGAGTTGGGGGGAATGTTACTCGTGGTGTTGTGGTGTGCCTGTTGGACAGCCTGTCTTCTAGGGTTGAAAGGTGGCGAGAATCTCTCTTCTGATCGGAAAAGCTGAATTACAGTGATAAAGTAAAACAAATTAGAGAATTTTGATTAACGAGTGGAAAATTCTAAATGAAATGCAGGTTGTTTGCCTTCTTTAGCATTTTGCTGTAGTTGGCTGAACCGTACGACTCATCCGAACTGCAAGTGTTGCCAGGAGACGTGTCGGTGGTTGCACTTAGCCTCCTGTCCTCATCCCTGTCACTCTCGTGGAGATACAATCTTCCGACAATGTCTTCCAGCTTCGACGGGCTACGACATTCCGGACAAGTTTCCTGCCCCTAAAAACTTGCTCTTCTCGAAAAGATTGCAATGCAACAAAGTAGACTGCCGGAATTGCTGGAAGTTTCAATAGTTCCAGTTTCCATTTCCATTTTCGGCCTTCTTGCGGCGTAAATAAAAGAAAATTTCAGTTCATTTCCTGATTGGCACTTACTGTGCTGCTTAATACTTTTGTTTCCTCCACCCTTCAGTTCGAAGAATTCAAATTAGCATATATAAATATTTTTGTTTAAAACATTCTCATCGCTTGAAGAACAAAGCAGTCGAAATTGGTGGATGATGAAATGGATTTGTGGTTGGAGTGCATTCGATAATCCATAAATTTAAAATAAAACTTGCAAGTTAGATATAAATGTTACAATTGTTGCACCAATTACTGAATCGCTCAGCGTTAGCCAATATTTGACACATCGGAAATGAAATAAGTGACCGCAACGAAGCACTGATATGTCTCTTCGACACATTCTCTCCAAGCAAATCGCACACAAACTGAAACCCTGTCAAATACCCTAATGATCACCTTTCAACTTTACAAGTCCCATCCGATTTATGCTTGCATTTGTTAAATTATGTTAAAGGTCACGTTGTTTAGAAACAAAAAATCTATTTTACCCGTTCGATTTTTGACGTCCCAAAAACTGTCCCATAATTAATTGCGAAAATCTGCTTTGCTTTGTCAACGGAATGGAATAATGGAGATAGTAAAGGAGGTTTGTGACGATGTCTCTGCAATCTATTCATTCATCTCAGTGGTAATTCTGTTTAAAAAGTTTCACAAACTTTGGGAAAAGGAGGAAAAAGAATTCATTTCGAAAGGGGTTTGCTTGACGTGACATCTAAAAATGATTTTTTTTCATACTTTCTAGTCCAAATTGAAAAGAAGGGGAGGAGATGGGATAGAGTTGGAGAGAGATAAGAAGAGAGAGAGGGAAGGAAAGGGAATGGGAGAGGTGAAAGGAAAGGTCAGTGCATCCAACTGACTTCAGGAAGAATAATAGGAAGGAATATTTGTCGAACTAAGTCTGTTGGTGGGAGTGATCGTCGAGATCAAATCGATTATCGGTGATCAGATCACCAATGAAGCAATCATTACGAATATCCACCAAATGCTTTCTACCTATTGCGTGCGGATTCACTGCTCATAAGTTGTGTTGTTCGGATAATTAATTAATACTGCTAGGAAAGTTGACTTCGTCTGCTAAGAATTATCGAATACTTGATGAGTGTTTTTTGGATACAGATATCAATACTGCCTATCTGCCAGTAGACAGTGACACTTTTTCGCTGTATGCAATATATATGCAGGAATTGCTGTGTAACGCATGTAAGCGAAAATTGTTGTAAAAAGCTAGATTGTCGCTGTGTAGCGTGAGCAAGGGCAAACTTCAAACTTGGGTAATTAAACCTTTATTAGCATAATTATTGCATATTGCAACAAGCATTGTTTATCTTTGTGAATGACTCTTCGGATTACGTTGCTTAGTTTACTCGCTTTTATCTTGTCACCCTTAGCTTTCATTGTTCTCCTTTCTTCCACAATCCTCATCGTTTCAGGTTTCATCCAGTGCTCTGATAGCTGCTTTTTTCTCCTTCGCAATAGTTTTGAATCACCCACTTCATCAGTGACAGCATTTTTCATATCTGTCCATAGCTCCTCTGGTTCTTTATCATCTGTATCCAGGATAGAGAACCGATTTTCTAGATTCTTCCAAAATTCTTGCGGGATGTCCTTCAGATCCAGTTTCACCATATTCTGAAGCCTTACTGTCCTTCTGAGCTTTGTTCGAATCTTGC
>JABVXS010001028.1:0-19541 GCA_013365335.1 Madathamugadia hiepei | reverse complement strand
AAAACAAAAAAAAAAAACAAACATCTTTAAAAAGAAGCGTAAATTGCTAATAAAAAATTTTAATTCCTAATTAAATAATTTCAACATTTTTTTAATTTTTTCTTTTTAAACTTTTAATTTGATTCGAAAAATCTTCAATTAATTAGTAATAATTTTTTTAGCAGAAATTGAAAAATGTTGGCAAAATTTCCACGTTGATGGAAATCATGCAAAATTTCCACATCATCATCATCATCCATCATCATCATCATCATCATCACTCTCACTAAATTTCCCTCATTAAGCTGTCTAACTTTTCATCCTTCAGTCTTTCTCGTCCAAATGTTGATTGACTGACAATTTTTTTTCATTTTGTGAGATTTCTTTAGTACTTTTCATTAAAGATGTTGAAGTGCAACAAAAGGAAGTGTCCTTAAATAAAATATCAAATTTTGTAAAAATTAATATTTTTTAATTTATTGAAATGTATTAAAAATTTCCAAAAATAGTGTTTAATTTTGTCTTAACATTTTTTTTTCACAAAAGTTTTAAAATTTCCAAAACTCAAAATTAAAAAAGGTTTTAATTTTTTTTTTTGAATAAAATTGAACAATTATTTTCAACAATTTCAAAATTATTGGTTTGTTGAAATTAAAATATTAGTTATGTTTGGCAAAGTAAAATGAAACTGGCGATAAAATTGGAAAATATTTTTAAAAAAAAAAAAAAAAATTGCAATAAAATGTTAAGGGGCAGTGCTGCTTTTCATTAAATGCATTTAATTTCTATTTAAAATTATTTTATTAATTATTTTTTGATTAACAGCACAAACTTCCATCATTTCAATTCTTATCAAATGTCATTTATCATTTAAAATTTTTTGCATTTTTGAATAATTCCAATATTATAGCTTTTTGTCGCATCGTTTCATCATGGTAAGGTTATAGGTCATATTTTTCACTATCACCTAAATTTGTTAAATATATATTCAAAAAAAAAAAAAAAAAATTAAAGGAAACCAAAATTTCGGTCAAAATTCATTGTGGAATAAAAATGATTATTATTTCTCTAGAAATTTTTCTTTCAAAAAATCTTTTTTATCGCCAAGTAATTTTGATTTTTTATTTGCCAAAATAAAATAAAACAAATTCTCAAATTTTATTGCTATATATCGTTAAATTATTACCATTGGATAATACTGCATGTTCCAAATATTTTTTTAAAGTTTTTTCCTAAAATTAAAATTTCAATTGGCAATTATTACCTTCTTTTTTTTTTCAACATCCGAACAAAAGCATTTGTTGTTAGCAAAACAAGAAAGGAAAAAAAAACTTTAAACCATAAACTTTTGTGGATAAAAAGAATTTTCGGATTAGTTCGGATGAATGAATTTCAAGATTTATGGCCAAAAAAAATGAAATGATTTGCTTTTTTTTTTTTGCCAACGAACAACTTCACATATCCACTAGTTAGTTTATTCACTTCATTTCGCTCCATTTCATTTTGCTTCATTTCATATCATTTCATTTCATTTTATTATATTTCACTTCATTTCATATCATTTCATTTTGCTTCATTTCATTACATTTAATTTCACTTCATTTCATATCATTTCATATCATATCATTTCATTTCATTTCATTTTATTTAATTTCACTTCATTTCATATCATTTCATATCATATCATTTCATTTCATTTCATTTCATTTCATTTAATTTCACTTCATTTCATATCATTTCATTTTGCTTCATTTCGTTTCATTTCATTTTGCTTCATTTCATTTCGTTTCATTTCATTTTATTTAATTTCACTTCATTTCATATCATTTCATTTGCTTCATTTCGTTTCATTTTCATTTCATTTCATTTCATTTCATATCATATCATTTCATATCATATCATTTCATTTCATTTCATTTCATTTTCATTTCATTTCATTTCATTTCATTTCATATCATATCATATCATATCATTTCATATCATATCATTTCATTTCATTTCATTTTCATTTCATTTCATTTCATTTCATTTCATTTAATTTCATATCATATCATATCATATCATATCATTTCATTTCATATTATCATTTCATTTCATTTCATTCCCTACTTTCTTCTAAAAAATTTTCCATCATTACCATACCAAATTGAATTATCATTTCAAAAACAAAAAACTGAAATTTTTTGGCATAAACATTTTTTTCCCAAAAAATTTTCCTATTATACTTTCTATTTTTCCGTTTTTATTTTTCACCCAATTTATTTGTTTGTGTGTAAATTTTTGAAAAAGAAAATTGAATAGAAATTAATTAAATTTTCCAACTAAAAAAAAATAAATAAAACGAGAAATCATTTTTCTTTTATTGACTATTTTCAACAATTTTTTTTCTTTAATGAAATTTTTTTTAATTTCAATTTTTGTTTTTGTAAGCTTCAGTAATAATTTATGCCTGTTCCCCTCTCTCTCTCTCTCTCTCTCTGTGTCTGTTTTTCGAAAGAATTTGTAAATGAATTTTAAAAAATTTGATAAAAGTTAAATGAAATATTTTAATTGTTAAACTTGTAATTCGATCTGATCATAGCTCTGTAATGGCTTAGGAAAATTTAGTGGAAAATGTCTTGTTTTTCATTTCCACAATTCTTTTTGCTTTCTTTTTGTTTTTTTTCTCTTCCTTTATCCCTCTCTCTCTCTCTCTCTTTCTATCGCTGTAATAAAATTTAAAGTTTATTTCAACAGAAAAGATAAATTTCAGCATTGTTCTTTACTCATTTTCTTTTCTTATTTACCTCCTGTTTTAATTTTTTTTCTTTCCTCAATTATCGACATACATCATTATAATTATCCGACCATCACTTCATCGGATTAATTACGGTAATTGATTATTTCCATTTATATTTATTTATCTAATAAAACTTATTTGCTATTAAAAAAATTTTTTTCATTATTTTTTCAAAAAAAAAAAAAGAAAGAAAGAAAAGACAAAATTTAACAGGTGCGTGATTTTTTTTTTTTTTTTTTTTTTCACTGAACTTGTAGTTTAATTAGAAATCTCAACATTTTTTATTTTTTTTTTCATCATACAGTATCATACATCATACCGTATGCTTTCATCGCAGCATGAACTGAACCACTCATTGTTTGCATTGGACAAATTTGGAATACAGTAGTATCACTGAGCTTCATACTGTAATACCGTATGAAAATAGGATACGTAAAATTGAGAGCATTTCCCCCCCCATTCAACCATTTTCCTTGCCCATTCGTAATCTGATTAATGGCTTACTTATCTAATGAATTAAATAATCATCTTAATAATAACCAATTATACTTTTGTTGAATAAATGAAATATTGCGTGGTAAACGTGCAAATTTTGCAATATTCAATTGTAAACTGCAACTGTTAATTAGGTGTAATGTTTACATTTTACTAAATTAATCATGACAAATATGATAATTATTCCACATTTTTGTCAATTTTTCATCAAAATATTATAATCGTAAAATTTGAATTGAATTTTTCATTAATTTCTTCAAAATATTGATTGAAAAAATTTTTTTTCATTTCATCAATCAATTAATTATTATTTGCAAATTCTCTTCTCAATTTTTTTTTTTTTTTTTTGTTTTTTTTTCTATTTAATTTTAGAAATAATATTTTGCTAGGATTACCATAATGAGAAAATAAAAATTGATCAATTTATATGTAAGTACCAGAAAGTTATCGTAACAGTATGCAAAATTAATTATTGATATTTCAGGTTAATATGAAAATTTGAAATGTTAGATTTTTCAAACTTTTGCAAAGCATCACAAAAGCATTAATTGATATGTAAAATTTTAATCATCAAATGGACAAATTTAATTTTTAGAAATTTAATAAATGAATGGAAAATTGGAATTTTTTTTCATACATATAAGTTGAAGGCAAAATTTTAAAGATTTAATAACTTTTTGTTGTCACTCGAATTTTACATTCTCCTTATGAAGCAAACTTTTAGATTTACTTTAATATATATTACAAGAATTTAAAGAAAAAAAATGAAAAAATGGAAAATGAAAAATGATGAATGAAACATTGAAATGATTGTGCAAGAATAATTGCAAATGTTTCTAATTTGCTATCTTTGAGGACAATGAAAGAAAAGTGTTTTGCAATTTTTCATCATTGAGCTATGAATTTGCAGTGGTGGATGGATGATTTGCATTGTTGCAAATGGAGAATTTGAAGGATTTAACTGCAAGTGAAATGGATCTATCTATTCAACGTGCTAAACGTTTAGCAAATTTGGACATTGACGGTGGCCAAGAGATTGGTAGACTGTTGATTGTTAATGGATGTAAAGGAAATTTACATGCTCTTGGAGACATTATACGTATTTTACGTAAACGTGACACACCTTTCTATGAGCTTTAGCAGTTTGCGTTTGTTGCTAATGGGGAATGAAATTTTAGGGATTGAACTGAAATGAATTGGATGCATTGAACATACATGCCTAGGAAATTTAAATATTAACCTGGGAAAAGGCAAGAGATTCTTAGGCTGACTTTTCTTGTTAGAATACTATTATTTTACAACGGAAGGGAAGCAATGGAATCCTGCGTTACTTGAGCAAATTATGCGTATTTACGTGACGCACGTCTCGTTCACTATTACATACACAACAAAGCCATAGAATAATACAAATTTTTGATTAATGAAAATTTTTTTTTAAATTTTTTTCCAGGAATTAAAAATTTCATTTTATTTGAAAATTGTATTAAAAAAATTTTTTTTAACAATTTAAAATTTCATTAAAAATTGCTTTCATTATGCTGAAGGGAAAATAATTACTTTTGAAAAATTAATTAAATGTTTTTTGTTTTAAAATGAATCAAACACATGCGAATATTCCAAATAATTCGAAACGAAATAAAAATTAAATTGAAATTAAGCTCATCAAAATATAAAATGTAATTTAAAAAATTAGTTTTTGAAAAATTTTTAAATTATTTTTTATTTAAATTTTCTCGACAAAGATGAAAAATGTGGAAATAAGCTTAAGTTTATTTTTCTTTGTTTTTTTTTTCCTAAAGGCTTTTCGTCGTTAATTTATTTATTAGATTTTTCCGACCACCTAAAATGGATGTTTTGATTTTGTTTTTTTCTGTTTTTTTTCAGGAAATGTTTTGATACAAGTAAAATTTCGTAAAAATCATCATTAAATGCAACAAATTTCTTCAGTTAATTCATTTTTTAAACAAAAAAAAATTTTGCCACCTGCTTATCTTAATTTTGATAATTTAAAATTAAAAAAAAAAACTTTTTTTCAAATTTAAAATTTAGAAAATTATCAAAATTATGGTGATTTCTTTCAAAAAATAGGATGCTATAAAAGCAATATTTTTTCGAGAAATAAATTTAGGTAAAGCAAAAACAAAATTTATTTCTCATTTTTTTCAATCTTTAATTAGTTTAATTAAAACTTTTCACATCAAAATAAAGGAAATTTTTAATTTAATTTAAACGATAGTAATCTTGATGTTTTGAATTCTGTTAGTTAAATTATTAATTACATGGATCAAATAAACTTTATTCAATAAATTAATAATTAATTGACAAGCTTTGTTTACTTAAATTTTGTCAAGAAGCTTAATTAGATAGCCATCAATTAGCTAGCTTCCCATGCTCTAAGCACATATCTCTTATCATATTAATTTGTTCCATTGATTCAGTAATTATTCTATTACCTCTTAATTCAATTATATATATATAATTGAAATATCGAACACTTAAAAATTTTCGAATAAGTGAGCTTTAAAATAAGTTAACGCATTCATTTCTTTACTAGAAAAATGCCTTAAAATTTGATTATTTTCTATTCAAAAATTTCGAAATGAAAGTTTTAATTCTTGAACAAAAAAAAAAGTTTTCACGTTTCACGTCTAACAATTTGGTGTTAGCCAAATTAGATACAATTTTATGATTGGAATTAAACTGAAATTACCTAAAGCATTATAATATTGAAGCTTTTTTGTTTTGTTTGTTTTTTTTAATTATCTGTTTAAATTGCAATTTTTGAAATCATAGGAGAAAATTTGAGAGGAAAAAAAATTTTTTTTGTTTTTCTTTATTTCCAAAGATTTTTTTGCTTATTTTTTGGTTTCACAATCTTTCTTATTGTCAACATTTAACAACTGCTTTCTATCATCCAATGAACAAATGCAACATTTTCGGATGATTCATGTGAAAAATTAACCTAACCATGGAGAAATTTGCAAAAGAATCCATAACTTTTTCAATTTCATCTATTGCTACTTATTATTGGGCAGTATCATTTCAAAGGAAATTATGCTTATCCAAAAACAAAAACGCAGTTGTGATATTAAAGATATTTATTAGTAATATTGTTAATTGCCGACTTTTAACAAACACTAATTCAATTCTTAAGTTACACTCATTGAAGGTGGTGCTATTCATTCCTAATGGTAATTACAGTATGATAGTATCGATAAAGAAACGATGATAGTGGTTTTGGTATAGGAAATGCCTGAAGTAATACTGTTATTGCTGACTTTTAACAAACACTAATTCAATTCTTAAGTTACACTCATTGAAGGTGGTGCTATTCATTCATAATGTTAGCTACAGTATGACATTGACAGTAAGTATCATTACCGTAGTACCAACAAGGAAAACGATTTTAGCAATTTTTATATGAGCGATACTATTAGAAATGTAGTTACTGTGTTCACATAAAGGGAAAACCACAAATATTATTTCCTCTCAACCTTGTTTTCATCGATAAATTTTTAAAAAATAGCTGAAAATTCTTAAAAATTTCCAACATTTCGTTTTTTTTCTTTAAAAACAACAAATTTTTTTAAAAGCAAAAAAAAAAAATGAAAGATTAAAAAAATTTTCAAAAAACATTCGCAAAATTTTAAAATAATTGAAAAAAATACAAGTAAATCTTTTGAATAATATTTAAAATGTTTGACAAAAATCAATTTTTTTTTTCTAATTTAAACAAGTACACCATCTCCTTTGTTAAAGTATTATTTTTCAATCTTTTTTAACAAATTAGCTTGTTTGTTTTTCTTTTCTGTTTCTTTTTGATATTTCCTGCCGAAAATTCTGAAACACAACAAAAATTTGTAAGTTTAAAAATAAAAAGTCGAAAATTTTGGCAAAGCCAAAAATTATCATAATAATTGAAATTCCCTGAATTTCATTTACAATTCTTCCTCACTTTTTCTTCTTAATAGCAATTTTATTGCGAAATGAAAAATTTTGAGGAATGACACGAAAAAAATTTTGTAACAAAAATAATGATTGCTATAATAGGGTATACAAATTGCAGATTTTTTTTCATTTCATTGAAAAATTTTACTAAATAGATTGTTGATTTATTTTTAAAGTTAAAATTTTGCCGAAAATAGAAAAAGCTAATTTGAAACAAAAAAATTTGTATTCTTTTTTCGGGAAATTTGTTGAGTTTTGAGGGATATCACGATTTGTTTAGCGCTGATATAGTTTTTGCCGGAGATTTCTCTCTTGGGTAACTCGAACTCGAATTTGGGTAATTAAGCTTTTATTCGAATAAGAAACAAACTACAAACGCAATAAAATAGGAATATAATAAAACATGTAATACTAAGCCCAAAGTAATGGAAGTAGAAGTAGAGCTGGTTGAGGTATTCGTCGTCGATTCCAGAAGTGATTTGGTAAAAACACTGCCTGGGAGTTGCAATCCTGTGTTTATATATACATCCTTCCATTGACGTGAACCAATCAGATCGCAACGCATCATTTTTGGCGGGCAAAAGTATATTATAGATTTGACATTGGTGGTGCCATCTTGATCTTTGTGACTTTAACATTGCTATTTACGCAACAGCTTTAACATTGCGTTTCATTTTCGTTTTTGTTGCAATTTTTTTTCTTTGTTCTTCATAATTATTTTTCATTGATGCCTTAGGATAAAATCTCATTCTAACTTTTTTTTTTTCTTTCTTACAATTTTTTTTTTGTTGAAAAGATTTTAATTTAGTTTGAAATTTCTTGGCTTTGTTAATAGATTCGGAAATATTTTTTATCAAATTTCAATTTTTTGTAAAATTTTCTTTTATTTTCCTAACATTTCAAATTCATTTTTCAAAAATTAATTTTCACTTGAACGAAATTTATCAACATGAAACATTTTATTGGCCATAAATGGAAACGACAAATATGAAGAAAAAAAAAAAAAAATGATGAAAAAAGTTATTTCTTATTTGAATGATTTAAAAAATTATAAGAAAAAGTAATTGAAATGGGAATAATCGGAAATGGAATGGAATGAAATAATAGAATTTTGTCAATGGAAATCGATAAATTTCGATTTCATCAATCAATCCATTGATTAACAAGTTTTTCGATAATGTGATAAAGTACATTTTTCGTTTTAGTAAAATTCGAATTCTACTTCCACATTTATATTGATCATCGCTATCATCATTGTCACTGTTATTGCTATCAACATAATTAACTTATTTGATCGTCATTATCCTCATTACCATCATTGTCATCCTTACCACTTATTCTTCAAATCATTATCATCCACTTGACAGTAATTGACTTTAAAAAAACAGAAAAACACATTTTAAATGGCATAAGTGGTTTTTTCACTAACTCTTACATCAATGAGATATATTTGAGATATATACCTTTCATTGCATAAATTCAAAAATTTCTTTTCAGTTTCAATTTTTTTCCATTTTTCAAAATCAACTAATGTCCATCAGCAATGATCACTACAAAATATTGTCATTTAATTATTTTTTTTTCATTGTTCACTAAATCAAAAAAATGAATTTAATGAAATTTTAAAAAATTTCTTATTCCGGTTAACTTTATAGTATAAATGAAAGCACCAAAAATTTGTTTCAAAAATTATGTACTATTGCGCAAAGATTTTAGGGCATTTTAAATTTAAAATTTTTGCAGTTAACTTTACAGTATTTCTTTTTTTTAATTTAACCAATCAAACGGATTTATTAATTTCCATTGTCATTTGACAAATACAAAAATTAATTAATTCCCTTCATAATTTATAAATCATTTTAATTGCAGCTAACGTTTAATTCCTCTCCATGATGAGAGCCTTACAGTGGCGGAGAGGTTTGAGCAGTGTGACTATACGGTGTTGTTACTCATCTCACGTTGAGGATGTCACATCAAGACTAGTACTCACCAAGGTGCTCTTCACGAGATCCCTTGGGCAAGGTATAAGCGGAGAGGCGTAGGCGAGAGTCACAGTTCGCCTAACCATCGAGTGACTTGAAGGCAATGGTTAAAAAGCATAACTTCTTTCCGAACGAGCTGGAAAGAAGTTGCGAAAAAGGGTCGACACGAGGAAACTCGTTGAGAAATGGACCGAACAAGGAAAGCTTAATTTCTTAAAATATTTGTAAATTTTGGTAAAACCCCAAATTATTTCATTCATTCAAAATAAAAGTTCCAATTTTTTTTAAATTATTGCAAATTGAACCTAACTATTGCAAAAAAAAAATTATTTGGTGTCGATTAAAAAAAAATTTGCTGAAATTTTGGATTTAAAAAAAAAAAATTCAGAATGAGCGTACTGAAATTTACCATGAGAACACGAAGATTCCTTCTTGATTCCATGGCTCGTTACGCCGCCTCTAATTTCTGTGTTTCAGCTTTTTGTGGGTGCCCACGTTTTACATCCATACAGCATCACAGAAAGGACCGTCAAGTTAAGATCTCCGCTTTCATCTTCGGTATTAAAGAGGGGTGCAGAAGGATGTCTTTCATTTTGTTAAATGCGTGCCATCCTGTCTTTCTCCTCCGTTAGATTTCCCTCATAAGATCGTTTCGTGCGTTTACTTCTTGTCCTAAATTGACGTATTTTTCGACTTCTTCGATGACCTTACCACCTGGCTTCATTTGAACTCTCGGTAAACCTTGGGATCTGATGAACTTGATCTTTGATCGGTTGATATAGAGTCCGATCTGAGGAGTCTATGATCGATGCTGGTATTGAAGTGTGGTATCATCTCGACGTTTTTGAGAAAGCTATGGCAGCTGAGATTCTTAGCAATCTCTCGTCATTCTGCTTCCTTCCAGCCAGCGCAATAGGAAGGGCTTCCTGACGTGCAAAGAACTGAGGCCCTTTGTTGTTGTGATTTTTAACCTTATATTTAAGTCACTCGCTGGTTAGGCGAACAGTGAATCGCTTTGTCTCTCCGCTTTCACCTTGCCCGAGGGATCCTGTTAAGAGCACTTTGGTGAGTATTAGTCCTGATGTGACAACCTCAACGTGAGATGAGCAGCTCCGTATAGTCACACCACTCAAACCTTTCCGCTACTTTAAAGCTCTCATCAGGGAAAGGTTCTTTATTGCTATTGTTGAAAAACTATTTTCTTTTCTGCTTAGCTACGAAATCATCATTTTTCTTCTAGCAATATGTAAACGATAAATCTAAGATGATCAAAAAGATATAAATTAAAAAAAAAAAATGAAATTTTGATTTAGTTGAGTTAACCTCAATACGTTTTTTTTTTTTTTTTTGTTTGTCTTTTCTTACAAAATTATTCCTTTTTTTTTTGTTTTAAAAAGAAAAAATTCGATTTGAAAATTTATCAAATTATTTCGCCTAAAAATTGAAACTTATAATTTTTGAAATCACTGAATGGATCTCAAATTGTTTCGCCCAAATCTCAATTTTAAACAAATGTAAAATTTAAATGTTTTTCCAATTAAAATTTTTTTTTTTTTTTTTGCAATAAGCTTTTATATTTAAAAAAAAAGAAAAACTAAAAATTGTTCGAAAAAATCCTTTTTAAAAAAATTGAATTTTTTCCTTTCAAACTATGATTTCAAAAAAAAAGGTTGAAACGTGTTTTTGAAATTAAATTATAAAATTTGATTTTCTCAAGAATTTTTTTGATTAGTATGTTAAATTAATATCTATTTTATTTATTTTTTTTCAAATTTCCTTATTTTTTTCAATATTTCAAATTTTTGAATATGTTTTGAAAATTTTAATAAAAATTAATGAAGAAGCTGTAAGTATGAAATGAGTTGTGTGGAATTTGTTAGAAGCTAATTAGTTAACTGCAATCGGAAGGATTGTTTGCAAAATCAATTTAATTGGTTTTTTTTTTTATTAAAACTTTAGTCGCGAAACCTCAAGTCGCTCTTCCAGGTTGCTCATTTCTGTCATTTAATAATATATTAAAGAAAAGAATACATTCATTAATATTACTGTAATTAGCAAATTTTAATTTAATTTTTTAGCTCAAATTGTTTTAAACTTAATTTTTTTTTTGCAACTTAATTTACGAAATTTAAAACCATTTTTCAAGCACGAAAAAATAGTTTGAAAGCAAAGAGGGACTTTTTTTTTAGGAAAGGAAGTTTCGTTTTTAATTTTTCTTTTTTTTCTTATTTTTGGTTAAGAAGATTAATTAATGCTTTGAAAGTTTAAATCAGCCTGCTTAACAACAACTTCCCACTTTCTTTTCCATCGAATTATTTCACAAAAAATTTTAAGCAAAGAGGCAATCCATTTAATACAATAAGAAAGCTAAATTTAACAAAATACCAAAAATTTCAAGCAGGGAATTTTAATTTTGGTTTATCAATCCGTTAAATTTTCACTAACTTCAAAAAAAATTATCATACCTTTTGGTAAAGAATGCAGGTCATAGTTTGGGTCAAATATTTAGGTAGCAACTGGTCAGTTATGAAATTTGAAAATATATGGAAGTTAGTTTCATTGATTGAAAAATTAGCTTCTTTCGTCAATTTTCGATCGATTTTTTTTCAAAATTAAAAATTATTGTTCAATTTACCATATATTTGAAGTGAATTTTAGTAATTGGGAAAAAAAAAGAAATTTGAGAGGGAAAATTGTAAATTTTGAAATTGAAATTCTATTTTGCACGATTAAAGGTGATTTTTAGGTGATAAAAAAAAAAAGTAACCTTGGTTGTTGTCGCGCTATTGTTGGTATTTTATGTTTTAACAATTCCAAAAAAAAAAATTTCAAACATTAAATTGATTAATGGGAATGCAATAAATTGTGGCAATTTCTTTTTCCACTGAAAATTTAAATTTATGTTTTCACAAAAATCATGTCAAAATTTATATGCTAATGAATTTTTTTTTTTTTGTTATAAATATGCTAATGTGTGTGTTTGTGTTATGAAAATGCTCCTAGTATTACACTAGAAATTTTCATTCAAATTTTCTCAAAAATTTGAATGAAAATGAATGAATGTGTTTCTCGAATACTCTTGCAGAAAAAGAAAAGTAGCATAAGTATGCTAAATAATGATAATTTATGATAAACAAGAAATGTCATGTTGAATATTTAAATATTTAATTAAAAAAATTTTTTGAAAAAATCATTGCTTTTTTTTAATCAATCAAATTTAGCAAACAACAAAATGTGAATAATTGTAAATTAATTTTAACAAAAATCCTTATTTTACATGCTTTCTTTTCCTCCCTCTCACTCTTTCTCTTTTTCTCTTTCAACTTTCTCTCTTTTTTTTTCTTTCTTTCTCTCTTTCATTTTCTTTCTCCTTTTTCAATAATTTCATATTGAAAATATGAAATTGTTGAAAACAAAAAATTTTTTTGTTTTTCCTTTCGTTTTTTTTTTTTTTAAGGTACAGCAATAAAAAAAACGAAGAACGTTTTTTTTCTCACTTTTTTTCAAATAATTGAAAATGGAAATGGAGAGAAATGAAATGCATCATCATGTATCGCTGTCATCATTGTCACCACCAAAAGAGGGAGATTTGAAGCCGTTCACAAAACTTTTCATGGATCAAACAAATCTTCAGACGACAATTGTTCCGCGAAATCCACTGCCACATCCCAATTCACCATCTGTTGTACTCAGTGATTTTGGTACTACTAGCTGTAAGTTCATCAATAATTCAATTTTCATTTCAAAATAAATTTGTAGTGTTAAAAAAAAAAACACCTGTTGCTGTAGTTGATAATTTTGCATGTGGTAAAAATATACAAGAAATTAGAATAAATATAATCATTATTTTTTTCACAAAAAAATTTACACTTACTTAAGCTATTGCGGCCAGTGAATATTCTAATTCAAACTATTTATCCTGAAAATAATTTTTTGGAATGAAAAAGAATGGAAATTAGTGAAGTGGGAAATTTTTTGAATTTAAAAAATATAAAATTGAATAAAATTTTCAAAATTATATTGCAAAAATAATAAAATAAATTGCAGTTTTTCATTTCAAATGAAAAATTGTTGCATTTTTTCTTTACAAAACAAAAAAAAAACCAATGAAAATTTTAGCACAAAATAAATATAATTCGAAATATAATTCAATATAATTTAAATAAATATAATTTTAATTGTCGGTATTTTTTTATTTCTTTTACAAATTCACAAGCAAAACAAAAAAAAATTTTGATTTTTATTGAATTTTTTTAAAGCCGATCCAGATATCAAAAGCCGACCGTTGTCATCATCGTTATCCAGAATTTCAGCATCGCCATGTTCATTTTATCGATGGTTAGCTAAGAAAAATTTTCCCTTTTTTTT
The DNA here is from genome assembly GCA_013365335.1 of Madathamugadia hiepei. Classification (NCBI taxonomy): domain Eukaryota; kingdom Metazoa; phylum Nematoda; class Chromadorea; order Rhabditida; family Onchocercidae; genus Madathamugadia; species Madathamugadia hiepei. The sequence continues at coordinate 5,990 of JABVXS010001028.1, read as the reverse complement.
TAAAGTTTGATTTATTTATTTATTTTTTTCATTTTATTGCTGGAAAAATCAAAAAATTCTATAACGTAAGCTAGGAAGAAGAAAATTTGATTTATTTTTTTTTTTTTTCAATCAATTTTCCTTCAAAAAGCAATATTTTCCGTTTCCTTTTCCTATTTTTAAAAGTTAAACCAAAAAAAAAAGTGTAAATAATTGTTATTGTTCATATAATGAAATTATTTGTTTTTTTTTTGTCGTTAATTTTTCAAAAGAAAAATTTTTTACTTTTCAAAAACAAAAAAAGTTTAAGAAAGCATTATTGAAATAGTTGAAAAGTAATTAAGAAATTGTACAGGATGAACAAAGGTAGCATCAATGCTTACATCAGTGGATAAATGTATAATTCTCAAGATAAATTATTTGGCGTTTTATTATAAGCCAAAAATTTCAAAAAAAGAAATTTTTTTCTTTTAATTTTTTTTTTTTTTATCAAATTTGTATCTTTATAGGCTAACACTCTTGACTTTTCTTTGCTTTTCTCTTCTCTCATTCCTCATTTCCCTACTCTTTTTTTTTTATCGTCACCTTTTATCAAAGAGTTTCCGCTATTCGTTTGAAATTTTTTAATTATTATTTCATGTAGAAAATTGTTTTTAAATTTCTCCATGATAAAGGTTGATCAATGATAGCATAAAAATTTTCATCTTAATGAATTGCAAATGAATTACTAATTCATCGTTTGCGAACTTGTCCTTTGTCATTTTTGCGGTTTTATACTTTTTTAATTTAGTATTAACAGTTAATGATTCACTATTCAAATAATTTTCCAATAGGATAAATGCCGAATTGAATGCCATCGATCATTTGCCATAAGCTACTTCCGCTTACCTTCTGTTACCTGTTACCTATGCTTATGTGTATTCATTTAAATGATGATTGCATCAGGAGTAAAATGATTCAGTTGTATGTTTCCTCACTCAAATTAAATTTCGTTTGACATTTAGTTCAGATTTAATTTAATTTCATTCTACCCTATCCACATTTTTCATTTTTTAATTTGTGATTTCCTTTCTAACAACTAATTATTTGCAAAAGCTATGCATATAAATTCCGTGCGCATTTTCATTCTTATTATTTCCTCTCATTTTTCATTTTTTCTTTGTTCTGTAAAATCAAGAACGGTCAGATAGATATGTATTAGCTTCGCAAAAATCAATAACGACTTTCATTATTTGATTGTTTAAATATTTGAATTGAAAATGATAATTATAATTGCTATAGTAGAAAAAGCTTCAAAACTTTTGAAGAGTGCTTTGCAGTTCTTTTTTTTTTGTTGCAATAAATAGACCTGAGAAATGCTATACTTGAAACAGATTTTGCGTTTTGAAATCAATTTTAAATTGAGCTTTAATGCTATAGAATATTCCCCAATGACCTAAACAATCTTTCAGTTATAAAATATATTTCATTCGTCAACATTGTTGAAAATTATCGGTCAATTTTTTTTTTCTGTTCGTGCATTTAACAATTAAGAAATTTTTCGAAATGACAAATGATTTCATTGCTTACCTCTTATTCTTTATATCCTTTATTTTCAATTTGCCCCTTCAATCTTTGTGTTTTTTTTTTTTGTGAAATTTTTAGTCTTATATTTTTTTTAGAAAAAAAAACTCAGCGCTTTGTTCCTTCTCTTTTTTTAAATTTAGCCTTAAATTTTAATTTAGAAAATTAAAAATTCTTTTGAAAGACATCTGATTTCACTTTCCCAATTAGTTTTTTTTTTTCTGTTATACATATTTCATTGAAACTTTTCCATGGCTTTCTTTTCTAGGACATCATTATAAGCTTAAATATAGTCTTAAAGAGAAAAGTATTTGAGCTTATTCATCACCTTCTATTCCGGTTTCCGGTTTTCCTTTTCTTTTCCGTAGCGAAAACGATTTTTTTTTCCTTTGCCATTCAGTTTCCTGAACAAATTTTACTTTTTATTTTTGCCAGTTTAAAATTTTTACATCAGTTTGCAAGGAAAAATAATAATTATGAAGAAAATATGCACCTAAGTACAAGAAGCATCTTTTTTTTTTTCTTTTTGGAGCAATCTTGATGCTATGCATATGTAATATTATTAGAAAGTAAATACAATGGAAATACAGTAATTTAATATGGAAATGAAAAAAAAATCAATTTAACATACAGCTGTGACGGAAGTCACCATCCGTGCATAAACGTCAAACTATTCGAATACAGCAGCATTACGACCAACCAATAGCATCAACCAGAAATGAATGAAATAACTCGACTAATCGTAGCAAATAGGTGTATGAAGGGCAGAAAATGAAGGAATGTACATAGTTCCCGCTCGCAGAAAATGAAGGAATGCAAATAGTTCCCGCTCGCAGAAAATGAAGGAATGCACATAGTTCCCGCTCGCAGAAAATGAAGGAATGCAAATAGTCCCGCTCGCAGAAAATGAAGGAATGCACATTGTTCCCGCTCGCAGAAAATGATGAAATGCACGTAATTTTCGCTCGTATCGATCGATCGCTTCGCACATTACCCAAAGGGATTAGTTTCTAGTGTATTGTTGTTGGGCATTGAACCGAGCGAAATAAGGGAAATAAACAAAGAATGGGTTATACTAATCGTCGTTATGGTGAATGAAGTTAAAATCGTTGAAATCTTAACAATGATATTTTGAGAAAAGAAGGGGAGTCATGTGATGTTTAATGAAGTTAAACAATGGAAGCAGCTGTGATAAACTTGCTCTTAATTACCACATACTTTTCATTTGTTTCGATTAACATTGGTTTTTCTCTACAACGATCGTTATATGTTACCGTATTTATCTCTCTCTCTCTCTCTCTCTCTCTCTCTTATATTATTCATACAACTTTTCAACCACACCAAATTCTTTAATTTGTTCCAAATCAATGCTTATACAATATACCTTTCATTAACGCTTAAGTTCTTCTTTTTTTTTTTGCTGAAAATTTTTATTTGTATTTAAATTAACTACCAACATGCTAACAAAACAATTAATTAACCATTAATTTCTGACTGTACTTTTTTTTTTTACTTTTCATTTAATGAGTGGTTAAGAAGGATTGAATTATTTCATTGCGTTAAATTTTCGTGCAAGAAAATTTTAATAATAACTAATTGTAAGCGTTGTTCAAGTAATATTTACTATCTGATCATCATGATAAAAGCATGCAATGAATCAAAATTATGGGAAAATACATGTTATTTAAATGGATTTTTTGCAATCTTTCATCCTAATTAACATGAAAAAGTGCCAAAAATTAATTTGAAGTATAAAATTTAGGAAAGATATAATCTTATGAAATGAAATGAAATGAAATATTTTACGCAAATTCATTAATGCTTTCCAAAAAAAAAAAAAAAAACGGAACAATTTCAAAGTTAGTCATTCATTCTAGATTGCTAAATGATCATTTAGGTTAAAATTCTATTACTAAAAATGGCGAATTTGAAATTCGGAACAATATTTGGTTTTTAGGACAAATTTTAGGTAACAATGAAACAGCAAAATAATAAAAAGAAATAAAGTGATTGGCAAAAAGTTGCCAATTTATAGAAAATTTACTTCCATTAAGTATTTAAATTTGAAATGCACGAATGAAAATATTTCCATTCATTACTTTTTCAAAATACTTTTTTTTTTTTTTAAATTAAAAATCAATTATTTGAAAATTTTAAAGATGATTTGCTTAATCAAATTGAAATAATTTTCAAAATTTTTTACATTTGTTGTAATTGAAAGCAATTTTTATTTTCAATAATTTGCTCTGACAATTAGCTTTCAATTTGAAAGCTAATTGTTAAAGCAAAATTAAAGCCAATTTTTCATGTATTATTTAATAAAAAATCATTCCATGTTTGTTCTGATAATTGCCTGATAATTAGCAATTCCTAGTTTGCATGAACAACACATTCAAATGAAATATTCGTTATTTACATTCAATTTTTTTGGCAGAAACAAACTTAAAATCAAATCAATTACTTGTATTATAAATCATTTCATATTAGACATTTGTTTTCCATTACAAACCTGTACATTTGAAAGTACTAAAATATTCGGCGGATTTTTCAACGAATTTCTTCGTGTCGATCCCACCTTGCCAGCTTGCTCGGAAAGAAGTTCTGTTAACATTGTTTTTAAATCACTCGCTGGTTAGGCGAACCACGACTCGCTTTTGTATCTCCGCTTTCACCTTGCCCAAGGGATCTCGTGAAGAGGACTTGTCCAATAGTTTATTAGTATCCGAGAGGCGTTAAAAGACTTCCAAAAAGGTGAATCGGCCAAATTAAAGAAGTATGTGGCAGAACGTGGAAATAGATTGCTCGAAACCGAGCAAAGTGAAGAGAAATTCTCAAAAAGGCTCGACATGAGGAAACTCGCTGAGCAATCGACCAAACAAAGAACAAAGAAAAAGTTTATTTTTAATTAATAAATTCAATTTGCGAATTTGTCCGATAAATTTAATTGATAGTTTTGTTTGCCAACAACTGACCAGTAATAATATTTTACATGGAATGAATGTAAAATGCTCACTTGTTTTTTCATTTTTTTTCGTAAAAAAATTAAAAGTTAAAATTTTTGCTTTGAAAAGATACCTGCGAGAATTAGCCATCAAAATAGCAAAGGCAAAATTGGTGAGAGAAAAAAAGAAAATAAATGTGAAAAAAAATTCGGAAATTATTCATGCAAATTTGGTACTTCACAAAGAGGCAAATTCAATAATTTTTTTTTTTTTTAAGAAAATCTCGAAATACTTCGTTTATGTAGTTTCTTTCATTTTTTTTTTTTTTTTTTGCTTTTAAATTTTTATAAATTTTATTTTCTTTTTGCAACTCTTAAAATATTTCATAGCTAAACTTTTTCATTTTCCTTTTTCATTCTTCCTCAATGCCAAAGATCATTTTAAGTCAACAGAATTTTTGTGCTTGTCTTCACATTTCTAAAAGCTTTTTTTTTTCGCTTCGCCCAGTGTTCTGTTTTGCTTTTCGCCTAATTAGCCAAAAATTTTTTTTTCAATTTTTTTTTTGCTCAAATAGCCAAAAATAAGCTGCTATAAAATTTGGCAAATCGAAACTGTTATTGTATAAGTAAGTGATACCGCAAGATAATTCCTATTTCAATTGTGCTTTTCCTTTTTTTTTTTTTTTTGATCAATTCAATTGAAAATTAAAAAAAAAATAAAATTTGTCAAATAAATGAAAAATGGCATTGAGCTGAGTTATTTCACCAAGCATTTTAACGATTGTATATTTGCGATAAAATAAACTTTTTTGAAAGTGGCAAAAAAAAAAAAAAAAACAGGGATGATTAATGGAGCGAAAAAAAGAGAGAAGTTATAATTAAATTTTCGAGGACAGAAATGGATGGCACTGATTCTGTTGGCAAATTATCATTTTCTATTACTTCAAATTTTTCTCCTCAATTTTCTCCTTTTTTTTTTTGGCGAAATTTCCCAAAAAAATACTTTTCCGGAAACGTAGATAATTTTTCATAATTTTGCTTAAAATATTTCATATTAATTAATAAATTAATTACTGTTGGCTATATATATATATATATATATATATATAAATGTAGCTATGTATGCAAGCAATCAGTTCATATGTACTTTGAAAAAAAAAATTTCCAAAAAACTTCTTAAAATGTTTTTTTTTCCCTTCACTTCTTTTGCTATCCCCTTTGCTAATAGCACATTTACTCACTAATTTTTTTAATTTAATTTCAATCAATATAAAAGTATACCATAAATATTTTGAAAAAATTAAATTTTTCAAATATTATGATTAAGAAAATAATCATTAATAATAATAATAATAATAATAATAATAGCGGTTACCCATAGCGCAGTGGGTAATCCGCATGTGGAGAGATTGATAAGATACGGAGAGGGTTCAATCCCCAGATATGTTATCCCCGACGACACACCATAGGCGACGGATGGGTCGGGCAAAGATAGTTGCATGAGGAA
>JABVXS010001027.1:0-19545 GCA_013365335.1 Madathamugadia hiepei | reverse complement strand
GTTTGAAAAATACTTTGAAAGTTCCAAAAAATAATTGAAAGCTTGATGAGTCAATTACGCTTAGAATGATGACTTCTTTCTTCAGAGTTTGTAAAATGTAACCTTGCGTCATCTCACTGATGGAAAACTTGTTAGGAAGTTAAATGGCTGACTGTTTTAGTGATAACCTTTAAACATTAACGTGAAAGGTCACGTTAAAAACGGATACCACAAAATGTTGCTTGAACTGCTTCTTCATTGCATTAAATTAAGAAAAAGGATACATGTAGTGTGGCAAGAAGAAAAAACAGACGACACATAATACAAAGGACGCTGAACTTTGCCCTCATCTTTCTTTGTTTGAATGTTGTGAAGTTTGAAGTTACTTCAGAAGTATGGTGCAAGAAGTGAAAAATAATTTAGTCAAAATCTGTGACTAAAAATCCTAGCATCTGATTCGGAGAAATGTGAAATGTGCTGGATTGTAATTTCAATTTTCAATTTATTTAATTAAATGTTCAATTATTTAAAATTTTCAATGTCCTCTCCAATCGGAAGACATTGAAAAATAGCTGGTCGGAACGGATGACATATGCTAGGGTATATTATCATTACGAAGTGGAACTATTTTAATTTACTAAGCAAATACATTTTGTCTTTGCTGTTTATTTCAAATCTCTCTGTTCACAGTTCAACGGTACACAAATCAATCGTTGGAGTAGTGAGCTTAAAGATGCTCTACGCAAAATTTTCCAAGTTTAACAATATGATTGAGCATATTTAGAAGAAGGAAACCTGAAATATTTCCGGATGAATGCTCCTATTTTGGTGCTGCAGTTGTACGTTGAGGTTCTTACGACGAAGATTGTTGACGTTCGCAGCGCGAAGTTTATCAGCTAACTGATGCTTCTGGTTGATTTGACTTAGCTTACACTCCGGGATGGTGGTTTGATGGTGTAGGGCATTGGGGCTGCTGTAGTCCTCGGGAATTGAGGTGGTTGGTTACTCAGTTAGAGCCGACAATTTCACTCAGGTAAGATGTATGAACAGAATTCAAGTAGCTATGATGATTTCTGTCCTCTTTTGGCATTATTCGTTTATATATGTCTTTCAAAATAATCTAGGTTTTTAAGATTACCGCTAATGTCTTAATCTCTAACAAACTTTATTTCCATCTATTCTTATTGTTAAATTTTAACATAACACTAATTAACCTTTTGCACGGCATTCATTTATGGGCAATTTACAACCACTTTATGACACTGCTTTTTGCGGAGATATTAGTTATTATAAACTTAACTGACAAAATGTTGCAGAAATAAAGACATACCAGTGAGATAGTAGGAGGAATGCTGTTGGATGGAAGTAGCCAGCTGGAAAATTTAGCCACAGTAAGTGTTGTTAAGAAGTCGAACAGTCTGAAAAATGTGCCTTATCCAGGAGAATTTTCGCAAAGTATAATTGAAGTGTAACTGTGGAATAATTTCATTTTGTCCAAATTTTGGAAGACTAAATTGAATATCTTTTTTTTTTGTTAAGGAAAGATAAGAAAAATACCTAATTAAATATAAGCTACCGGACCGTATTTGCGAATGCACCTGATTCGTGAGTAGAACAATAATGATTTGTGTAGTGATCGGTAGTATGAAGGAAGCAATCGGTAATGACTTACTGCATCGTTTCATTCCTATCATTGAACAGAACAACAGAAAAAAAAATGTTAAGCAGTAATGCCAAAAATGTAACAGATCGGTATGCCAGTCCAATACAAAGTATAAAGCGTTATGAACTGCCGAAAGATAAAACGCTGAGGTAATGTTAAGCAAATAGTATAACAAAACATCGTGCAGTACCATTTGGCTAACCTGAAATTTCAGTTTGCTGAATTCATTGCAGAGCAAATTCAATTCACAGATATGTAGTGGTGCGGGTATAAATGCAAATACTAGCGAAATATTAGAAAATTCTTAATGCATTAGGACATATGTTCTTTGCACTTATATCCACTTTTTCCATGGTCATTTGATGCCTTTGTGTAGGTGTTAATGTTTTACAGCATTTCGCCAAAAGTTGAAGGCGTCGTGTACACGTTCGTATTTTCCAGTGGAAAGTGTTTGATAGTGACCAATCACCGAGAAGTGAAAGTGAATCTTCTCACAGTATTATCAAGAGTGATAATTTGACAAAATTTTGGTAGTACTTTTTACGTCTTACTTTTTTCTTATTGAAATGAACTGAAAACAAATAAAATTGTATGGAACAGAAGCTGATGGAAGGGCAAAGCTAAACCTCGCTATGTGTTGAGGAAGATCTGTCAGTTCTTCACTGTAGAACATTGTTTCACTATAGGACAAACAGTACTGTATGGAATAAAAGTGAGCAAATCAGAATTTTCAAAGACCGTTGTTAACAGTTCATATAAAGTGCCATGTATTCATGTACACCTGTGCTGTATGGATGAATGGGTTCGCAGAAGAATGAAAACGGATATTCAAGAGAGGAGAGACATGTTGCAATCGGTCAGCTGAAATTATTTATCTTTATGGAACATTTTGAAAATTTTTTTTGCAGTTTTTTGTTATATATGTTTGAAACTTGAACTGCAAAATTTATGAAGGGAAAAATTTGGTGTTATTTTTATATATTCTTTTGACTACTAACTGTTGTTTGGGGAAGACCATTGCATATATTGATTGCTTGACGAAAGGAGTTATGTTGGGGAAAATTAAAATCGCGCAGTATGTCGAGGAGAGATCTGTTTGTCCTTGTTATCTTCACAACTGTTGCATCAGTAAATGCTTAGGAGGAGAGATATCATAGTTTATTGGCATTCTCCCTTTGCAGAAACAGAGAAAATAAAATAGATAAGAATTTCCTTTATCTGTTTGACTTCAAAATCTTGATCTAGTTGAATACCTCCAGCATTGTGATATTTTATGCCGAAATTAGTTTAATGTTGGGCACGGTATTGCTAAACATCAGTTTGTTTTAAGGACTAAAGCATTAAATTTATTTCATGTTAGCTTTTATTCACAAGATGTTTTAAAATTTCCAGAGCGTAGGTCTCAATAATTTCAAAACCCAAAGCGATGAATCACCATTGTTTACGAAGGACAAGACTTCAATTTACACGTTACCGACTCAAACACGTCTCAAGCTATCTGTTCGTAAATGGAATGTTAGTAAATCTTTATTTTGAATTTTTTTTCGTCGCATACAAATGATAATATGGTTTTTTTTCTTGTTTGTACAAAATCGTTTTTGAAGGTGGCAGCGAAGTGGCAATGGAATATCGGTGAAGGGCCTTGTGGAATTTGTCGTGAAACGTTTGAATCTTGTTGTGTTATGTGTCAGACGCCTGGTGACGAATGTCCTGTTGTCAGTTCTCTTCAGTATTTGTTTAGGGAGCAACTGAAAGTTTTTTACATTTACATTGTGATTTTATCGGAAATTAAATCACTTCTTTATTGAGTATCTGTTTCCAAGCAGTTATTAGGTGCACATTAGTTTGTGTAATATTTGTAATTTATCATCGTGTACCTTTGAGGTTAATTTTAGGATACACTAAATTTTTATTTGTGGTCGTAATTTTTTCCTTGAATTTGGGGAACTCGGAGATTTGTTGATAAATCAGTTTTACAGAGAGTAGATGTTTTTTGGTGTGTAGAGTGAAGCTCATATAAGCTGGTTATCTTGGCTGTAATTACGTTTTTGTACTCGTTATATTAAACCAGATAAACAAATGTTTTTATGGGAAATTGGTGTAACATAGGCATGCTAAATACTAGCTTTTCCTACCCTATGTTTGTATTATGTGATAATGTCATGTAAGTCGAATTTTATTCAAAACATATGCATAAGTAGAAGTTCAAAAGTTTACATTAGATCGTTTTGTTACGACTTCAGTTACAGGCCATCGGTATGTGCCGTCATGCTTTCCATATGCATTGTATTGTGAAGTGGACAAAATCACAAAAAGGGGCTTATCCAGTCTGCCCCTTATGCCGACAGAAATGGGAGTTTGCACCGATGGAAAATTGTAATGATTACCAAAAGAACTAAGATTTTGACCAATTTTTCAACATTGTAATGAACTGTATTTTACTACTCAATCTATTCTGTAAGGCACGCATTGCTCATGTGTGTACATATTACCTCTATTAGCATTTTCCTCTAGCATCACACTTGTCCTCTCTTTTTAATTTTATTCCTGTCTTTCTACTTTTTTGATTTCTTTAAAGTGATAATTTTTGGTTCTTTATTTCTTTTTTGTTTCATTTCCCTTGTTTTTTTTTTTTCACCTTTTTCTGTTATGTATCCTCTTTATGAACTATATATTCTCTGAAATTTTCGAGCATTTTTTTTTGTTTAATCATTTTAGAGGTATTTATATGCATCCATTTTTCTTTCATTTTACTTTGTTATCCCCTACATATTCAACACATTCACGATTATTTCAACGCCCTACAGTTACAAATTTTCTCGGTGTAATGTTGATTTTTCAAATGAAAAATTGGGCATTTTGATTTTGTGGTGAGGACGGAAATGAAGGCAAGTGACTTTTGGCGCAAACGATGTCCTTTTCTTTTATTTTATGTTTTGTTAACTACAAATCATGTTCCTGTTATTGGAGGATATTGACTTTAGTTTTCTCATCTACCATCGTGTTATGCTGGTCAAAATCTGAATTTTGTTCTAAGTCTCCGCTAAAATTCTAAAATGATTGTCGTCAAATGGGTTAAATTTATCAAGTTATACTTCCTATATCTTATCGTAATTATTTCACTTCACTGCCAGTAAATAATCTGCCTTTTTTCATGCACTGACTGGATGGTAATGAAACTGTACAGGAAAATGTTATCTTTCTTGTTTCATTGGTTTTGTTTTGTTAACACTGTTATATTACTTATTATAGGCAATCCAATGTTTCATACAAAAAAAAATTAGAAATTGTTTCCCTGTGCTTTCTCTCAAATGCTTTCTCCTGTGAGCGAATTGGTTCAGCTGAGTTTCTCGAAAGGTTGAAATCATCCTTTTGTGATGATTGTATTTCGTAACTCGTTAATTGATAATAAATTTCTTCTTTGTCATACAAATAGAGATTTCCGATTTCCTTGGACTTTTCGACTGTTTACATCATGGACAAAATAACCATATCGCTTTAGTCAAACCATTTTACTCAATTGAAGGTAGGAGGAATGCATGATGGTAAATGCGGTGGAAATTATTTAACTTGGTATTTCATCAAAAAAAGAAACTTGCTTAAAGTTAAGTGAATTCAGTGAGCTATCCAAAGTTTGACTGTCTGAACTTAGAACGAGTATGACAATCAATAATTTTCACATATATAGACGCAGTTACCTACCCCATATTTTTTAACTGCTACTGATATTTGTCAGTACTACCTTATCAAATGAACAATTGCGGACTCTCAAACAGCAAAATCAAATATCAACATTTTTATTTCAATTTTTTTCAGAAATCACCATCTAAAAAAAAAAATTCTGGTATGACCATCAGTAATTTGGTATTTGATAACAATACCTTACCAAGCAACGAGCGAACGTTCTTATACAAAATATGGTTGTACCTTTTATATATAAACAATATCATGCCTAATAAAAACCACAAAAAAAAAGGATTTTGGATTTGGTCCGAAATTTAGTTACAAAATTGACTGAAAATTCGTAGAACCCGGAGTATTATACTGAAACCCCCCCCCCCTACCTCGAAATACAGCTGCAAAGATTCTACTCAGGACAAGGAAACAGGATACGTTCTTATACAAAATATGGTTGTACCTTTTATATATAAACAATATCATGCCTAATAAAAACCACAATAATAACATGACAACGATGGTCCCTAACAGAAATGAATACATAATTCATTCAGTGAAAATCATTTGTAATAGTTGATCATCAGCCTGTTTACGCTTCTTATTTTTTTTCATCGTTGAACGCTGGTGCACTTGTCGCTGGAATTCATTCCATACGCCGCCTTTCTTTAAAACCTAAAATGAAAGCGCAGTGCAAAGGATGTACAAGAACAAGCAAAGAAATAATTAAGGGTTATTGAATGTAGAAACCGGTGATAAACGTCCATTAAGCCAGACATCCTGAAAAATTCGATCACCTTTTCCTCAAGTTTCCTTAACTGCTCTCCTTTCTCCACTTGATCAGAGAAAAATGAAGCCTGTCGCTTTGCTTGAGCGATTTCCACATGCATTCGTTGTTGTTCAATCCTATGCTCGAAATTTAATTGTTCTACCAGATGTACCCACTTAAATCTGAAAACACTTAACTGTTCCTAGAATTTCAGCCGCTCGTGAAAATACACAAAAATTGGAAACTGATTTCACCACTGGAAGAAATCAAATACATAGATTTGTTAATGCCCTTTTGAAATAATGGAATGCAAAAATACTACTATTTACAAGCCTAACTGAAAGATGGAAAAGAACTAAATATGAAAAAATAACCTACCCACTCAAATACTTCATTGTCCAGAGAAATTCTCGTGCAGCATTTCGTCGGTTTCCACCAACAGCTGTGCTGTTTAATGAAGCAGCTACTCGTTTAGCAAGACCTTTACTCTTAAACTCAACCCAACCTTCTACAAATCGTTTTCTTCGTTTTCCTTTCGCATCACGCCGTTTCTCAGCCTAAATTCATAAAATAAATATGAACAGAGACACTTCTCAGAATTGAAAGGCTTATCTGATGCCAATAAAAAGCTTACCTGCAAATATATCCTGCCAATCTCGCCAAATTTACTCATCTCCTCACGCATTCTTGAGACAGTAAAGTTTGGAGGCAACGTCTGGAAATAAATAATACCACTTTTCCGCTCCTTTGCTTGAGGCATCTCATCCTTTGATAGTATTTTGTACTTCGAGAATTCCTTCTCCTTCTTTTTTTTCTAAAATATGCCTTCATTAAATGGAAAACTGAAAATTTGTTTCCAAATAACACTAAAATATATTTCTTCTCGAGAACTTTCTCTTTTAGTTAAAGTCGGTTTCTCACAATATAATGGAATTGAGCGTTTTCAAGTCAATTCATTCCCTACACTAACTCTTTTATTAAGGCTTCATAGCACGTCACAGATAGACTGAATAACGACCCCTTAAAGTTCCCAGCATAAGGTGAATAGTTGCGTGGAATTTTACTGGCTCCCTTTTTTTTGAGGAAGAAACTGCAACAATGTTAAAGTAACTGCATTCGCGAAGAAATACACTTTAACCAGTAATTGCCTTGATTGTTTTGAGCATACTATTCGCACTTGTACAATTATCACGTGGATAACAGTAATCAACATACAAGGTCTTCCAAAATAGTGGATTTACGAAAAAATAAAGAGTACTACGAGCATTAAAATTTTATTCTTAAATATTATATGAAGATACCTTATGCACAGTATTACTCTCTTCAACTTCCGTAGTAACTATGATCGTACCATTAGATTGCTCGTTATTAGCATCATTATCAAACATGTGCGCTTCTTCCACATCATCAACCATCTTTTTCTTCGTTTTTGCTAGCTTCCGCTTTCTAAAAAGAAATCAGTAAGATGACTTTGTATTCATAATTCGATAATGATTCCTAACCTGAACAGTTTCAAACAGTTCGCAAGGAAACAAGAATCAAGATTTAATTTAGTGAAAAAGATATTTGCAAAGTGAATCAGTCTTTAAAATCATGGAATTAAAAAATTCAAAAAACATAAAGAAATGGAAAAGAAGAGCAGGTTACTTCAAAAGTACCTGGGCATGAAACAATCTTCCGGAAAATTGCCACCGGAATCCCGCTCCGGAAACCTGCCTTTGGAATTCATGCTCACTCGGTGCGATACGGCCAATCTCAAAGCATCCAACACAGTTTCGGTACCCGTTATGAAAATATTTTGTACCACACTGTTCTAAAAAAAATATTTTGGACCACTGAAATGGAAGTTTGTTGTCGTTAGTTGTTGGAAGGTAAAAGTCTAAAAACTTTCCGGAAATTAATGATTTTTTTTTTTTGGAAATTAATGAATCCTTCCGGTGAAATGGTTCATTTTCTACACCATCGGAATGTTTGTATTTTCTTAATAATTCTTCTTACTTAAATGAGGTCATCATCAATAATTACTAGTTGTATAGGGGCAACGGGAAGATGGGAGAAACGGAGACAGTAAAAAGGAATGACCAATATCCATTTTCTCATTTCTATCATTGATTGATTGATCATTAAGGAAAGAGAAAATTTTTCAATTGATTTTCAACTCGTTCCCGTTTGATTCATTTGGGATAACAGGCATACAAACATATCCAAATGTTTGATACATCTCAAAATTTCCTCATTTCCCTTAATTTCTTCAATCATTAAAATTTCCTTCATTAATACAAAAGTGTACTAGTTCGGCAATACTTTCCTTCCAAAAAAATAAAATAAAAAAATGTTTCAATTAGTTAATTATTTACCTTTTCAATTTGAAAAAACTTTTTAATTTTCTCTATTGTAATAATAATTTTGTGGAATAATTCAGGCAATCAATGCATATTTCTCTCAAATCCTAATTATCACTTTCTCAACACTCTAACATACCTTTTTAACCATTTCAATTTTGCATTTATTTTTTTTTTTCATATTTATATTTTTTTTCTTCAATTAATTAACTTTTAATTAATTTGTCACGACCATAGATTAGTTGTTATTTCAGTGATGCATCATCATTGGCTTATCTATTATTATATTATTTTATTACTTTTTTTTTTTTTTTCTTTAACTAAATTTTAGCAAAAATGCCTTTGTTGAAAAATGTCGTTAAACAATCCCGGGAAATACCGGTAGATAATGTGAAATCAGAAATGGAGAAGAAGTCATTTGTGTTTGACAAAGATGACGACTTCTATTCTGCGCCAGCATTTTGTTATTTGCTACATTATCGACATGCTGCTATATTCTGTGGAATTTTTGGGATCCTTTTGCTGGTTACAGTAACCTTCCTCTACCTTAGTAAGTTATCATTGCAAACCTTTCTAACACCATACAGCAGCCATCCTTGATTACGGTAGAAAAAGCAGCAGCGACAGAATCAACGAAATATTCCTTCTGATTCTTCTCATCCATTAATTTTAGTTTTCCCCACGTCAAACACTGCCTAATTACACTTCCTCATTAACAGTGAAACTACAGATATGCGACTGGAGAAGACAGATATTCGTGCTTGGTTGTCGGTGACATTAATCATATTCGTTGTCATTGCGACAGTCACCACAATTCTCATGGTTATCTTTCAATTTTCTCAAATACCTGAAATTTGATGAGATAATGTTGAGGAATGTTGGAATGTTGTGGGATAAATCGATTGAAATAGTGTAGGATGATTACAAATATTGTAGGATGATCCTGTTGGAGGATGATTATATTGAAATATTGTATGATAATTCCCATGAAATACTGCAGATACTGCAGGACGATTCTTTCGAAATACTGTAGGTACTGTAGGACGATTCTTTCGAAATACTGCAGGACGATTTTCTTGAAATACTGCAGATACTGTAGGACAATTCTTTCGAAATACTGTAAGTACTGTAGGACGATTCTTTCGAAATACTGCAGGACGATTTTCTTGAAATACTGCAGATACTGTAGGACAATTCTTTCAAAATACTGTAGGTACTGTAGGACGATTCTTTCGAAATACTGCAGGACGATTTTCTTGAAATACTGCAGATACTGTAGGACAATTCTTCAAAATACTGTAGGTACTGCAGGACGATTTTCTTGAAATACTGCAGATACTGTAGGACGATTCTTTCGAAATACTGCAGGACGATTTTCTTGAAATACTGCAGATACTGCAGGACGATTCTTTCGAAATGCTGTAGGTACTATAGGTCAATTTTTTTTAAATGTCTGTACTGTAGGAAAGATAAACATACAAAGGTTCAATGCCCAGATATGTTATCACCTGACGACAGACCCTTGCGACGGGTCGGTCGGGTGACGATAGTCGCAAGAAGAATGAGATTCAAATACCTTGGCTCAACAATCTCCGAGAATGGCCGTATGAAGGAAGAAATCTATGCCACCTGCATGGAATAGGCAAGAAGTACAACAAGAAATCGCTTAATCGCCCCAAGCCCAAAACACAATAACAAAGGGAAATGGAACACAACAACAACAACTTGCATCTATGGAGCCGGACGTATGAAGTCAATGCTCCATAGTGGGCCCCGCAACCTAGCGGGACAAACGCTAAAAAAGAAAAAAACTGTCCGTACTGTAGGACAATGCTGTCGGAGTACTGTAGGATAATTCTGCTGAAATACTGTAAGATAATTGGAACAAAAATTATGCATCAAATAAGTTTTCGAAATGGATTAATTCAACAATTTTTGAGAAGTACCATTTGAAGATTATCAGGAAGTGTGAAGAATATTTTGTAGTGTGTAACGTAAGGACAATGCCATCTTGCAGATCCACGGTATCGTAACGGAGCAGCCGAAGTATATGTGGCCATTGATGGCATTTATGCATATCGAAACAACGATCCTAATCATCTCGGCGATTGCATCGATCACAAGCATGTCTATGGGGTTACAAGCTACTTATACACTCTTTGGCCTTTATTTTAGGTTAGTTTTGCTTGATTGAACGGTCAAGCCTACTACTCTAACCCTAATCTCACATCTCTCAAAGGTCACTTACACTCCTCCAGGTGGTCACAATATGATGATTAAAAAATGTCTTCATTAATTTTTTTTTTTTTTTAAATAAAAATTTCCTTAGAAATGAGCATAGAAAATATCAGTCGAACAATTGATGTTTCCCAATGTGTGCTATTGTATAAAATTGGTGTCAATTCAAAAGTATGAAAATTAAATTATTCATCATGAATGTTTGATTTGTTGAAATTTCAATGAAAAAATTTTATAGTATACAAAAAATGGAGAATTATTTCGGTCCAATTTGGCCATTCAATTTAGCTGTATTATCATTTTTTGGTGCAACTATTATGATTTGGTCATATACAGTTATTCGAGGAGCTTATGATTATCTGTTGGATAAGGAATATTTCGCGAATAAGCCAAGCATGGAAATGATTAAAACAATTGTTGTTAATAGTGCATAAAAAAAAATTGTAAAATAATATTCATATTTGAAATGGAAAATTTTAATTTGAAATATAAACAATTGGAAATTGCAATGGTTGGATAAATTAATTACATGTAATGAATGAATGAAATTGTTTCTTAAGAAATTGTTTAATCATTCATTTATTTTTTCATTTCCCACAAGAATACAATGATGCATTTGTGGCAAATAATATTTTTTCCAAGTAATTAATTTTAATAAAATGAACAAAATTGTTCGAATAAAATTGTCTAAAAAAAAATTCTTTAAATTCGAGAATCTTGAGAAAAAAAAAAATTTTTTTTTTCTTTAATTTCGTATTCCAAAAAATTTAATAATGGAATAGGCGACAAATTATGGCATACATGCATGATTTGAAAATGTCTGGATAAATAGAATTTGAATTTAATTCCAAATTTATCATCGCAATTTTGATGGGAAAGATAATAGAAACTACCAGAGCTAGTATGGTACGATACATGCGCATATATTTGATTATAGATGAAAGCTTCCATTGTAAATGTATCATTTCAATTAATTTTCGTAAAATTCAACAAAAATAAATCAACAAAATAATTTAAATTTATTAAACAAATAAAAATACAAAAAAAAAACAAGAAATATTAACAATAATTAGCTGCAATAATTTATTTATAAATAAAGCTAATAATATTCATTTAAAAAAGCAAAACTTAAAAAGTATTTAAATAATATATTAAATTACCTCAAAAAAAAAAAAAGAAAAATCAATAATTCAACAATATTCGGCAAACATTATAATTTATATATGTATTTAAATACATTTGTACATCATTAATGAAATTTCAACATTTTCAATTCAAAATTGTTAAATTTAATTAAGCGGAATTTGAATGAAGTGCTATAGTGTGAAGAAATTTTTAATTAATTAATTAAAATAATCAAAATTGTCAATTTAAAATTCAGCTTAATTAAAATTATTGAAGTAGTATAATGTGAAAAAAAAAATGTTAATATTTAAGAATACAAAAAAAAACTAATTTTATAGTAAAATTTTCAAAAGGAGGTAGATATGATTGATTGATTGATTGATCGATTGACTGATTGATTAATTGATTGATCGACTGACTGATTGATTGATTGATCGATTATATGTTCAAACAAATAATATAGCATTCTTTATGCTTGTATAACTTTTAATGGTACATCAGGATCACTATGTACCCGACGGATACTTCGAACAAGATCAGAAGCACATTCCGAGGTAGTACCATAACCATTATCAGATTGACGATCTTCTTCCAGAATTGTTCCATCAACATTTTCACGATTTGCAAATAAAATACCTGAGGAATTAGCTGATATTCTTGCTGTTTCAGTACTTCGACTATCCATTAGTGCATCAGTAATACTACTATTTCGTCCTAATTCCAAAGGTAATAAAGGTGATTGATCAGGTTGCCGGAAAACTTTCATTTCATCCGGCATTTCATCGCAATTCCTTGGTGGTGATGGTAGTGGTCGATCGTTAACTCCTGTAATTCCTGTACCACCACCACCACCACCACCAATAGCCATTGGATTCACCAGGTAAGCACCACGGATTGCAAATAGCTCTGAGGTACTGGACAGAGCTTCACCTGCTCCAGCCATTGTTGATGCTGTATTGGATGATGAAGGTGTGCAGAAGTGTGGAATGTGAAAGGATGATTCACGGATTGGATGCGGGAAATTCGAATGATGTTGTTGAAGTTGCTGAAATGAAATAAATTAAAATTTCAAAAAATTCTTACAATTAAAAAAAACAATTTCAAAATTTGTTTTCAAATGCTTTTACCTTTTCAAGTGCTTTAATTCGTAGCATATTACTGGAGCATTCCAATTCCTTATGCCTAAGATCATCCATAAGCTTTTTTTCAATTAAATCACGCAATTCACGATCACGTATCCTATCTTGTCGTTCACGTTTGTATAAATTTTTGTAATAATTCTTCCGTTCATTCGCTGCCCTTAATTCCGCACGAAGTTCCTTTAAAAATTAATGAAAATAAACTCAGTCATTGTTTTTTTTTTAAATAGATTATCTATTTTGTTGAATAAATTGATCAAAAAATAAAAATTAAAACCTTAATGATTCGTTCTGAGTTCCATGTTTCCGCATCGGAATCATCCAAATCTCGACTATAAAGAATTGTCGGCGTATTCTCTGATGATGGATCATAACTGATACATTCTGAATTCAAATAATTACGACGTATCACGTTCGTGTATTCTCGACGTGAAGGCTGAAAAAAAAACATTAAATAATAATTAAACATTCCGTAAAGCAAGTAAGCCGCCTGAACCAACCATAGTTTATACCAAATTAATTTCCGGAAACAAAAATATTCACATCTTTGATAAATTATTTCAAAAATAAGCTTTTAAATATTTTAAAAATTTTACTCCACTTTTTCCCACACTTCATAAATCAGACATTTGCTTGAGTTTCTTCGAACATAAACTACAAACATATGGCTAATCTTAAGCGGATACAAAAAAATCGTGGCAAAATTTAAACAAAAATTTTAATTTAAAAAAAATTGACAAAAACGATAACCTTATATTTGGTATGTGGTGCACTTGCAAATGATCGATTAATGCCGGAAAATCGATCCAATTCATCATCATTACCATCGTAACATGATTGCGTACCACGTGGATACTTCCGTTGCGTTGCAATATGATACGGTGACGCGGATGATGCCAGCGTACCATCATCATCTACGTTACTTGCTCCACTACCACGACAATGACGATGCTGATAATGATGTGCGACGTGAAAGGATCGTTTTTCACGTGTATTTCGTGGCAATTTAGAATTTGATAAATTACCCTCCTGAAATTTAATTAAGCACGTGAAAAAAATAGAATAAAAAAAAAAAGAGGAAAGAAAAAATTCAAGGAAAATGACGAATGGGATAGGTGGAAAGGAAATATGGTCCAAAACGCCATGTGATATATGGTGTATATTAATTGTATCAAATAATGATAGATTATTGTCGAAAATTTGAAATTTAACCTCGTTTAAAATTACTTTCAACAATTAATAAATGGAATGCTTTTAAAAAAATTAAATTTTTTTTTTTGTTAAACAAATACCATACAAATTCATTTGTAGAATGTTGCTGCTGTTGTTGTTGTTGTTGTTGTTGCTGGTGTTGCTGTTGTTGTTGGTGGTGGTGGTGGTGGTGTTTTCGTTGTTCTTGATCTTCGTTTTCTTTATTAAATCGTCGTTGGCGAAAAAGATTTTTAAACATTGCTTGAAGTGGTTTTTTTTTTTCTTTCTTTTTCAAAACCTGAAAAAAAAAAACAAAACTGATGAAAGTTCATTATTTCGTATCAAAATTACAGAGAAAGAGAGAGAGAGAGTGTGTGTGTGTGAGAGAGAAAGAGAGAAATAAGAGCAAATTACCGCATATAACAACAAAAAAAAAGAATTAAAAAATTTTTCAACATTAAAATAAATTATCAAAGAGAAAAGCCGCACCATTATTTATACAAAGTTTAATCGTTGAATGATTATCCCAACCATTTCAAGTATTATGTTAAAAAAAAAAAAAAATGGATGTTATGGGAAGAAACCCATTAAGGTATAATCAAAATTAAGTACCACAACTAATTTTTCCCCTTTTCTTTCTTTTTTTTTCTCTCTCTCTCTCTTCCTAACCTACTCTTAATAAATCAATATCAATCTTTTTGAAAATTGAATATAAACTATTTAATTACTAGTGTACAATATTCCTAACTCCTTAACAAAAAAAAAAATTCCATTAGCGATTAATTTCATTTCAAACCTGAACCAATCAATTGTTAACAACTTCATCATTTAAATTTCATTTATAACATTGTAAAAAATCGTTGAAAATTTTCTAAATTGTACGAAACCAATGAAAATTCCAAAATCGTAGAAAACCGATGAAAATTTTCAACATTGTAGGAAACCGTTGAAGATTGAGAAATAAATCTACTTGTATACTTACTCTTTACGCATAGCATCTAACTGAAAATTTTTTTTCTTTTAAAAAATTAATTATGCTTTGACAAATTAGTTTTTTTTTTTAATAAACTAATAGTAGCGTAAAGTAATTAGGCAGAAACATACTTAAAATTGTGATATTCTCAAAAAGCATAATTAATTTGAAGAAAAAAAAAATTTATTTTTTTTGAATTATTCAAGAAAAAAAGAGTTGTTCAAATTTGAATTTGTAAATAAAGCACTAAAAATTGTTCAATCGATGAGAGAATAAATATATTTGCGAGAGTAGGAAGAGATAAAAAGTAGCGGTAAGTAATGAAAAGGAGGAAATGAATTGTTGTTGTTGTTAGCAGGTAAGGTTAGAGGTAAGAGGTCAATGAGAGAGAGAGAGAGTATTCCATACCAAGAAGGTTAAACCAAAATTTCTTACAACCACATCAGTTCTTCGTCCATTCTAAAATAGCAACAGATTGGAAGGAATGGAATTGTAAATTTATTAATGCATCTCATACCTGTCATTCGGCAACAACTTATCCCTACATTTCAATTCATTTTTATTTCTGTGACATTTCAACATGGAACAATGATGATGATGATGATGATGGTATATGGAGAAGTGGTGAGATAGTATTAGATATGCAGTATGGCAGAGACAGAAAGGAGAAGAAGATGTCAAGGTTATGCAAAAGCATACAACATTTCTCTTAGATCTTGCCGCAAAAGTGAGAAAAAAAAAATTGTCTTTGAAGAAATATTTTAATGAGAAGGCGGAAATGAGAAAGACATAGATCGTTTTGATCAAATCTATTCGTCTTCGCATATGTTCATTATGAAAAGCTAAACAAAAAAAAAAATTAATTAATTTCATATTGGACGGTTTTTGTCAACAGTTCATTTCGTTTTTTTAATTAATTAATTAATTATTTTTTAAATTAAAAAATTATTTTTTTAAACAAAAAATTGAGGTGATAAGGAATTTTTATGTTATGTAATTAAAATTGTCTTAAATTTAGGCACTCGACTGACTACATGTGAAACTTTACTATGTAACACAAACATTTGCAAGTGAAATTTCCGACAATAAATCTCGAGAATTGTAACTTCGAGAGTTTCAATTGTCTAAATGCTGACTTTAATGTAATTTAAATTGTCTTAAATTTAGGCACTTAGCTGAAAGTGAAAATTAAATATGCAACAAAAACATTTGCAAGTGAAATTTCCGACAATAAATCTCGAGAATTGTAACTTCGAGAGTTTCAATTGTCTAAATGCTGAATTTGGTGCAATTTAAATTGTCTTCAATTCAAGCTTAAAATTTAATTATAACTGAAATATAAAGTAAAACAAGTTTGAAATTGTAATTTCCAGAATAAATCATCACAAGAATTTTGACCTTCCAGAGTTATGCTTGTTTAAAGGTGCGAAAATTTTCACCATTTCAATTAATTGAAAGCGAAGTAAGCGATAGACATACGCAGGGAATAATTTTTCCAAATTTGAACTATTTTTTTTTTGATTTGATGATCAAAACTATTGATTGAACTTATGGAAGGAAGAATTGAGAAATTAAACATGAAATGGTAATTAAAATGTGGAAGTTATCAATTTTGATGTAAAAATTTAGAAAAAAAAAAGCGACAGAAATGCAGAAATGTTTTCCTGGATGAAAATGAAATTGAGAAATTAAATTTGAAATTTGAGTTAGAATTAAAATTGAAAATTAAATTACAACAAATATTTGCGAACAAACGTTTTGTTACTACAGAAGAATTGAAAGGGTGAAGAAGTTTTATTAGACTAAGCAAGTTCATCAAAAATATCACAAATCATCGGTCCCTTCCACCATCGCCCAAAAATCATTGGTAGGTAATCGTCGTCCGGATGTCCAATCACCAAATTAACCATTTCAAAATAACATTGAAAAAAATAAAGAAGCCAAAATAATTGTCTGATTCAGTAATTTCGTAGAGAAATCAAATTACAAAAAAAAAAAAAAAAAAAATGCAATTTCATGGAGGATGGGAGGAGAAAACGAAAGTGAAGTAAATACAAACAATACTAAAACGCCTTTTCCTCCTCTCCGCACCTCCTATAACCAAATGAAAACATCAAAGGGAGATGCCGCCAATTTTAGATGCCAAAATGAATGTGACAAGAATTGTCGGTGAAGAAAGAAAGGCTATCCCTCGCCGGTTTGAAGTTGACAACTTTGAACAAATAAACTCTCTTACTGTAACAAAAACTGAAGAATGCTCGAATGGAAATGAAATTTTCCACTCAAATATTTTTCTTTTTTTTTTTAAATTCAAATTTCTTATGGATTTTCAGGATTAATAATAACAAAATGTTTTCGATCCATTAAAATTCGAACAAAATAGTTATTAAACAAAATTTGGATGAATTCCAAGCGCTGCATGTAATGTGCTACTGGAAGTGGTTAAAAAAAATAAACAAGACAATGGGGTCAAAGGTTAACCTGTACGAATTTACAATCGATCATATAAAATGAAAATGCTAATAAAATAACTGGCGAGATTTGAAATTCAAGGATTGAATTGATTAATTGTAACAAAGAACAATTGAAATACGAAGGGATCGATGAGAAATTGGATCAAATGGTGAACATTATGGAAATTAGCTAACCTCTGGGGTCAGCAATGCGATAATGTATAGCCATGATGGGTAGGTAGGTAGGTAGGTAAGAAGGTAAGAAGGCATTCATGGATTTCTTACACCGCCAATTCTTCCTGGGAATGTTGACATTCCCGAGCCTTACTGTGACATTTCAAAGATCTTAAAATTAAACCACGCGCGCTTCATCGAATAAAGAGACAGAGGGAGAGAAAGAGAGAGACACAGGAAGTCATGCATATTTCACATATGCATTGTCATCAGAGAGAGAGTGAAGCGATGAGAGTTGGGAAGAATATTGGGAGAAGGAGAGAGAGAGAGGGAGGGATGGTGACCGATGATCCGTCGGGGTCACGGCTGTCAAAATGACAAGTTCGGAAGGATGGTGCCAAAGAGATTTCCATCAATTTTTTCCATATTCATTGTTATCTTTGTTGTTCTCTTGTTTACGCACTTTTGTTTCAGCAAATATTTGCGCATGCTGTTTGCGCTTTACAATGGATAGGTACATTATCTGTTTGTCAACAAAGTCCTCAAACTTTTCACGTAAACATTATCCTACCACTTTCCGTCACCCTTCAGTTCTTGTCCAGGTCATACAACTTTTGCACGGGTTACTCTCTGGACATTCTCCGTGGTCATTCACTGCCATATGTTCACCTGTAAACTTCTGCAGGACTACCTGACAGGCGGCAGTTTCATTAAAGAATTAAACTCGGATATGAATTAATTGATGTTTGTAGACATAAAATCTCATTGAAAAACAAAAATTCACGTTGAACTTTGACCTACACCCATAATAAGGTAGCTAGCTATACATGTGAACCGAATGAAAACAATCATCTCATGAAGAGCACTTTAGTAATATGGTTTACACACTGGGGGGGGTTGAATAGTGAACTTTGAACCCATACTTATTGTGCAGTAACTACACATGTTAATGGAATGGGAAGAGTGCTTTCAGGTTGACAATATTGGAGTAAATTTTGATTCATCCTAAAATAGAAATGAGCTATACCTCATTAAGCCGTAAGAACTAAAAGAATTGAGAAGGATGGAAGTCATTCAGGAAAACCTAAAATTCTTTTCAGGTTAAATGAGTGATGTAAGAGAAGTCAGCTAATGTTCCTGATCGATGATGTGTAGCAAAGCGATTTGTCATGGATATGATGGCATTGCTCTTCTTCTTCTTCTTCATTACTGATAGCCATTCTATCCTTCCTTATATTATCTAATTTTTCTGATGAACAAAAAAATAAATGAAAATCGCTCAAATAGATTAATTGATCAACTTTGAAAATTTGTTCGCAGGAATCATCATCGTTATTCCTATTATCAGCCTCATCATCATCATTATCATCGTTATCATCATTATTATCGTTATTATCACTATCATCATCATCATCATTCTTATCATGATCATCATCACTATCATCATCATCCTATTATCATCATCATCATTCTTATCATGGTTAATATTCTCGTTACCATGGTTGTCATCACTATCATCATCATCATTCCATTATCATCATTATTCTTATCGTGGTTATCATCACTATCATTATCCTCGTTACCATGGTTGTCATCACTATCATCACCATCATTCCATTATCATCATCATTCCATCATCATCATCCTTCTCCTCCTCATCATCCTCATCCTCATCATCATCCTCATCCTCCTCCTCATCATCATCATTCCATCATCATCATCCTCATCATCATCATCCTCCTCATCATCATTATTCCATCATCATCATCATCCTTCTCCTCCTCATCATCCTCATCCTCATCATCATCATCATCATCATCATCA
>JABVXS010001026.1:0-19578 GCA_013365335.1 Madathamugadia hiepei | reverse complement strand
CTCAGAAATAGTGAGTAATAATTTACCATCTTTATATGTTACACCATCTTTTCCATCTTGAGATTCAAGTGTGAATTCTAGTGAGCTATTTTTTTTTTTTTTTTTTTTTTTAATGATTTTTATCTCGACGGTTTAGTAAATGTAATTGATGTAATTTTGATGAAATAATTGAATTGAAATTTAATTTAATTTTTTTTATGTTTGTTTGTTTTAAATTTGTTATTCAATTTAACTGAAAAGAAAAGAAAAAAAATTTTTTGAAAAAGATTTTAAAAACATCCATCTTAATCGGTTAAATCTTCGTATCAGAAAAAAGAAAAAAAATAAAAATAAAATTCGCCAGTTGTTTGAGAGAAATATTTTCATTCAATCGATAAATGTTCGAGTAGCGAACAGACGTGCTAGTTTGAATTGTTTGTTGAATCCTTCAACTCCCATCCTAAATTCATTGTATTTCATTTTATGAGCTTTTCAGTTTTTTTTTTTTTTTTCTCAAAATTCAAACTTTTTTTTTGGAAGAAAAATTTTCAGTCTAATTTGATTTGATTCTTTTGCGAAAATTTTCATTTTTAAACATAATTAAATTAGCTTACTTTTACTTTCAAAATTTTTGTTTTCATCTTAATTGATTTTTTTTTTTGTTGGCCTTAGTTTAACTTAGACAAATTAATAGAGATAATTGAATTTATTTGATGTAATTACGAAGGTAACTGTGATGCGTGATAAATGCATTTCACGTGACTTAATTGATTATGATTAATTCAGTTACATTGTTTTCATTAATCATAATTTAATCCAGAAATGTAGTAATTTTTGTGAATAAAATGATGCAACATTCGCCGGATTTAATCCAATTTGTTACTATAATATTTTGTACTTCGTAATCATCATAAAATGCAAACATCAAATTTCATTTTTTTTTTTAATTAATTAAAATTTTTTGAATTTCAAACATCAATCTGTAAATCTGTTTAAAAAAAATAAAAAAATTCCTAACGTTTATTGCATTTGGATTATCATAAGGAATAACAGTGGTAATGAAAATCACAGGCCATTGTGATAAATATTAATTTTTTTCCGCACCATCCGGAATGTTCCGGAACGATTCCGGATCAGCAATGAGAAATGAAAGTTTTCTTTTCCTTTCTTTCACATTTCCTACTTCATTCTCGTAGTCATAATTAAGCTAAATTTGTATAATGCTAGAATGACACTAAAAAAATGACAGTAATTTAATTAAAATATTAATTAAAAAAAAATTACCGTTAATAATAATAAAGCATCATTTAAGATTTCAATCATTTCCAATGGCTAATTTACCCGCCACAATTTCAATTATAACAATAAAAAATATTATTCACTCAATTAATTAACTTGCACTAACCATTCATAACTTAATTAATTCATCTATTTGTGTCAACCACTTATTACCAATTTGAATCAATTATGCTCGTTAATTACACAAAATTATATTTTGTGTAATGTTCGTTCGTCAAAAATTTACTTCTTTAGCTAATTTTGATTTAATTAATTAATTATATTTGTGGTGAAATTTTGGTTTATTGCAGTGTTGATCGTTCGTGAGCTCTCAAACTTGGGTAATTAAATCTTCAATGATTCATTCGTTAATTATATTATTTACAATGTTCGTCTACTAATCACCATTAATTCATTTATTAATTCATGTAGTAGAAATTAATTAATTTACTAGAAATTTGCACGCTGTTATAAAAGTTTAATTGAAGTAATTAATGAAGTATAGATGACAAGCATTGATGATTTGTAATGACCTTGTAAATCATCGTTTTTGTCCTTTTTCATTTTTTTTTTTTTTTCAAATCAAAAATGAACTTTTTTTTTCAAAATGTAATTAATTAATGAATTCCGGTAATTAATTTTACGGTTAATTAATTTGATCAAGGAAATAAGCTAATAATACATGTAAAGTTAAATTATTGTTGTACTGTTTAAATGAATTTTTTTTTTTTCTTGACAAAAAATAACGAAAATTCTTCTTTTAAAATTTAATTTTTTTTTGTTAGAAATGTAATTAATAAATTAAATTCAGGTAATTTAATTAGTTTGATTTTCATTTTTTCTTTTCTTTCTTTTTTGTTAGAAATGTAATTAATAAATTAAATTCAGGTAATTTGTGGTAGATGTAAGTGAAATATGGTTGCACTACTAAATGAAAGTTTTATTATTCAATTTTAAAAAAAACGAAAAATTTTCATAGAACCGGAAATGCCAATGGATGATGTGGAAAACCGGATGGATGATACTCAATGACAAATGCATATAAAACTATGCACACATAACTTCTGTCAATTGCTCTTTTCATTTATTGAATTTTCACCACTGCAATATCTCCGCCCCTTAAATGCATGCATGTGACACGGGATTTTATTTTTCCAAAATTCAAGTTTTAATTTTTATCAAAAAACAAAAAAAAAAACCAAAAATCGATAATTTGTTTAATTGAAGCAGGCAAAAAAAAAAGACAGTAGAAAGAATGTTACCAACAAAGATCAAAATGAATTTGTTAAAATTTCAATTCGTTGTAAAAAAAAAAAAAAATGTTGCAAAATTTTTCAAAGTTCATTTCCTTTCGAGCAGCAAAATGTTAGTTGGAAAAATGTCGTAATTCCGTGGGAAGGTCGAAATGATGCGATGTTATCAGTGAATGAATGATAGAGTATGCTTAACAGTGAAAGAGGGGAAGGTGTAGCGAAGAGGATGAGATGGATGGGGTATTCCAATTTTGTCACCAATTAATCATTCAGCATTGACGTGATGCTGTTGCGTGGACGTGGTGTATCATTGCTATCATCATTACTATTACTGCTACAACATATTCCAACCTGTCACACATGCCTTTTATGCTATTTACGCTTGCCGACAAGGCCTAAATCAATCGATTACCTATGGCCAACAATCCTGGATGGCATTAGCCTACCGGAAACGGCAACTGAAATGTGCCATACCGCACGACAATTACCATTTACGTTAAATTGTCGCAATGGTTTAACAAAAATTTTTTGTTCACTGTCCAATTTTTTGGATAACAATGGGCGTGAATGTAATTTGGAGAATGTTAAATATGAGCATTGCATGAATTGTTCACGTGAGAAGGTAAATGTTATACGTCAAACTTCATGGGTTCTCACCTGTAAGTTTAATTGTTTTTGTAAAAAAAAAAAAATTTAATTTGTCTTATTATGTTCTTTTTTCTTTTTTCTTTTTTTTTTTGTATTTTATTAATTTAAATTTGTTGCAAATTTCAATTATAAAAATTTTTTAAATTTTTAAATGAAAATAAAATTTAATTTTTTTTTTTTCAATAACAAAAGATTTCAGTTTTTTTTTTTAATTTCAAATATTGTTGAGTAATTTGAAAATACCTAAAATAACATTGAATATAAAATTAATTTAAATAATTCAATGAAAAGGGAAAGAATTTTAGCAAATTTTTTAATTAATTAATTATTGCAAATATTTTGTAAAAAAAACAAAACAAATAGGAAAATTAATTAACAATAATTAATAAACATTTTTTCGTTAATTTAATTAAAAAAAAAATCCGAAATGTATTATTATATTAAAAAAAAAGACAGAAATTTTTACATTTTAATTTTTAATTTTGCATTTAACTAATTTACAAATGAAATTTTCTAATTTAATTGTAAAGAAAATATTTCAATGAATCATTTCAAATTTTATTGCACAAAATAGAAATGCTAAAATTATATTTAATATCAATTGCTAATTTAATTTAATTAATATTATTATCATACATTCAACATGCTAATAATAAAAAAATTAAACTATTATTAATTAATTAATTAATTAATTGGTGAAAATATCACGAAACAAACAAAATGTAACAGTGAAAATGGTCGAGATTGTTGTTAAATTAAATAAATTATTGTTAAATTTTTCATTTAAAAAAAAAAAAGCAAATTTTGAGATAAACTTTAACTAATTGAATTTAGAAGTCAAAAAATGAGAAGGAAATTAATTTTTGATAAAGTGCAATTTTACAAAATTATTTCAATTAATTGCACCTTCGCCAATCATGAATTCGTACTTGAAATTGTTAACAAAAAATGCGGCATTGCAAAAATTCATTTAATTGAAAAAAAATTTTTTTAAGTTTTAAATTTTTAAATGAAATGAAATGAATTTAAAATTGATATGCTAATAATAATTATTTTCATTCATACAAAAAATTTTTGTTGAAAAAATTTTGATTCAAAAAAAAAATTTTTTTATTTATTTATTTAATTTTTTTCAATTTTTAATTTTAGGGTTGGATTCACTTGGTAAGATACCGCCAGCAATAAGTGAAGGAAATTATTATTGGTTGGGCGATTATGAGCAATGCTCATTTTTACGGCAGTTTGTTTAAAATTTTGTTTTCAGAAAAAAATTTTAATTTTATTAATCAAATGATAAGAGTACTGATATATATACATATATATATATATATATTCAATTTAATGTTAACAATTTTTTGATAATTTTTAAGTTATTAAAATTTTATTTTGTAATTTTTGATAGAAAAAATTTTTTAATGATTTTTTTTTGTTTTTTTTAAAAGTTTAATTTTGAATGGAATATTTTGTGAATTTAGGCATTTGAAATAGTTTATTAGGCGTAGGCTGGTTAAGTCATTTAGTTGATAATTTTTTATTTATTTTTTAGTAATTAATTTTTTAATGAATTAAATATCATTCCAATTTCAAATTGAACATTTTCAGATCGAATCTATTTGATGGGCGTTACTGTCGGGTGCTTTTGAAAATTCCAAATGTTGAAAATTTTCGACATTGTCCACAATCGGACATTCTCAATATACACTTTGGCTTATGTGCGCCATTGAAGTGTGCACCGGAAGAGATCACCCAATTAGCTCGAAGTTAGCTAAGTGAAATTTAGAAAGCATTTCAAAATATTAATTATGATAAGCATTAATTAATCAATTAATTAAACACTTAAATTGCTCATTATTTTTTGTTTTTTTTTTCACAATGAAAAGCATTTTTTATCCATTTTGTTTTAAAAAATTTTTTTTTTTTATTTTTTCAAATTTCAATTGAAAAAAAAAAGAGTTTGCCCACTTAATGGATGATAATTTTGGTTTGCTCAATGAATTTGAATTTAAAATTTTAGTGGTGACACCATATGCGTCAAGTGCACAATGTGAAACACCTCTTGATTGGCCAATTTCTTCAAAAATATTTTTGTATGTTTTTTGTTTTCTGTACTTTTCAAAAAATAACCTTTGAACTTTTGTTAGAAGTTTCATAATTTTTGTAATATTCATAAATAAAATAGCTGTGAATAAAAATTGACAAAATGATAGCACAAATGTGGATATTTGAAGGAATAAGATGGTTTTTTTTTTTTTGTTGATCATTCAAAAAAGCTGATTTTATTTTCAGAACCTCTGGAATTGATTAAATTTTTGAATATTGCATATTAGAGCCAAATGAACTTTGACCTTAACTTTTGTCAATTATCACTTCGCAGTCTTATTTATTCCTTTATGATTTTTATCAAAATGTAATTTGTAATGTTAGCGCGGAATCTTCATTAGTGTCGTATGATTTTTCAATGGTGCAAAATTTTATTCGTTTTAAATTTAACTTTTCAAATTATTTAATATTACAAAATAATTCCTTCAATTATTCTTTTGCTGCAATTATTCAATTTTTTCTTTTTTTTTGATAACAATTTTTATTAATTAAAAAAAAAATTAATGAAATCTAATTTTGTAACTTTGAATGGAAATTGATTGATTTAAAAAAAAAAAAAAACATTGATAATTGCTATTCTTTATGATGAATATTTAATGCATTGAATTTGGAATAATTGAAATGTTTCAAAGTGATACAAAAAATTGATTGAAATTGAAAATTCAAAGTTTTAATTAATTCTAGGTTTATTAATATATACAATATTAATGATTTGTATCGCTCGTAAGCGGTCTGTTCCCGTCGACAGACCTTAGCGACGAATGGGTGGATGGGGGTAAATGTAGTCGCAGTGGCATGAATGCTACAGGGCGTACTCCAACAATGGACGTGCATGGATAAGACAAGACCTGGTATATGCGAATCATGCGATGAGCAAAGGTTTCTGGCTTATGGACGGAAGCATAGAACTGTGACGTGTGCAGGTGACGCTCGACAATAGCGGACCCTACAATTACGTGGGACAAACGCTAGGAAGGAGAATTGAGATATTGTAAAATTGATGATTAACTGAATAATCCTGAAAATTAGTAATTTCAGGATTGTATTCCTCATTTGGTTATGCTTCGTATTCATTGGTACATTCATTGATGTATATGAATGGAAATTTTCGTTGCATAGCAAAATAAAAGTAAAATCACATTTATTAATTATTAAATTGAAATAGTTTCACATTCATTTTATATTGTTGTAAATACTTAAATTGAGAATAATTAATTACAGTAGTATTTTTAATTAATTAATCAAAAAAAATTTTTTTCCAATTAATAGGAAATTGGTCGATGTATTTCAATACCACGAAATGGGAATATAGCATTGAGTACGAAGCGATCACATCCATACCATTCAATTCATGGAATACATGTTGCTACCGTATCAGTCATTGTTGCAGCTAATTCCTTCATCTACATTCTACCATATATCGGTACAGCAATTTTTATTTTAATTAGTATAGCATTTGTGAGAAAAATGACGCGCGTCTTCTGTCCATGTTGTTGTAGGCGCAGTTTGTAGAGTTCTTCTGCCTTTGATACTAGTGTGTTGTCTTGTATCCATGGTCCTTTTCCTTGGAGGTATGTTGCGAGTATCCAACCGTACCGTTGAACTTCTTCATAGAGACGAATATTCCACCTGGTGCAGTTTCTTCGTCTGATACTGTTCGTAAGAGTTCAGAAACGGATATTCCATCTAATAAAGTTTTTTTGTCCGATTCTCTTGAATATGTACTGGTACAATTCTGCGTACGTGTGTACTGCGGGCGACTTTCGTATGAAGTTTGATTCCACACACTTGGGTAATTAGACCTTTATTTGGGAAGAATAATGAACAATAAAACGGGTTAGGAATACGAATACAGTAAATAAGGGGTGACGACAATCCACCAGTGTAGGGCTGGTTGCGAACGTCGATTCCTATCGTAAGCTGGGTGAACTGTCGAGAGAGCTGTTGAGTGAACAGTCACAACAAGAGTTACAATCCCCTGCTATACTCATGAATCCGTTGTCGTGGGCTGATCAGATCGGGACACATCGTATTTGATCAGATAGTGGGCAAAAGTATATCATAAATTCGACATTTCGGCGCCAATATGACCCTTGTTGCTCTAGCTTCGCTATTTTAGCGACACAATTTTCAAAATTATCAAATTGATTATTTCCGGAAAAAGAAAAATGCCCGGAAAACTGGAATACAATCTTTTGGTGAGGATTGGCATTTCATTTCCGGAAAAAATACCCGAAAATTGTTAATTAAATTTGCACAAATATTTTGAAAATGGTTCAGTGCGCAAATAATAAAACGAACTATTTTCATATCCTTTCATTACAGTAATATTTTATTATTGTTCGGAATTTAAACTAATTTATTTTAAAATAAAAATCATCGGAATTTCGCTACGAGACCACGTCCCAAACGAAGAAATACGACGTCAAATTGGAGTATCCCAACATCGCACAGGAAATCATAAGGAGCAGATTGAAACGGGCTGGACACGTATGCCGCATGCAGGACGGTCGATGGACCACCAAAGTCCTCGATTGGTATCCGAGGGGGAGTTAAAAGACCTCCCGGGAGACTCCAAAAAGGTGGGCCGATCAAATTAAAGAAATATGTGGCAGAACGTGGGAACAGATTGCTCGAAACCGAAAGAAATGAAGAATTGTTGTGGAAAAGGGTCGAAACGAGGGAAGATATCGTTGAGAGATATCCACTGAACGAGGAACAAAAAACTAATTATACTAATTGCTATAAACTACACCAATTACTTAAATTTTCCTTTCTTTTGGAAAATTTCATATTTTCAAATTTTTTAAATAAAACACCATAAAAAAGTTTTTATTCAATTTTTCCACAAAAAATTTCAACAAAGTTGGCAATTTAAAAAAAAATAAATAAATAATAAAATTTTAAATTAAAGAGTGGAAAAAACAGTGTTCATTTTAAGAAAAAAAAAACCTTTATTTGTTTTTACTTGGTTTTCTGGTGAATTTAAAGCCTTTTGACAAACATTCAGTTTGAATAAGATATTTTACCTGGACAGGTAGGTAGTGTGTCTTTTTAATATTTACCTTTACTTTTTTATCTTATATTACACATCAAACATTTCAATCTGTATTGTAATTTTTTTGAAACAATTTTTAAATTATTTTTTAAGCAATCAAAAAGTTTTCGTTTTTTTTTTCATAATTTTGAAAATAAAGTGAGAAGGAAATCTGTCAATAATGTTCTCTTCTTTTTTTTGACACAAAAAAAAATTGGAAAAAATTCCAATTGAAAGATTAGCAAGAAGATCAGAATATCAAAAATAACGAGAGAGAGAGGGAGAAAAAGAAGAAGGGAAAGAAAAAGAAGGTACGAGAGAGAGAGAGGAAGAGAGCGAGTGATGGAATTTTTCAAATATTTTGGAATTTCTATGTTTTTGAAATAATTAAGAATGACTTGCAACTTTATTGTCATCTCAATCTTACAAATGATGCATAATGATGATAATAATAATGATTACCGCAGTCCAGCTAATAATAAATAAAGGAATTGATGGTAATAATGATAATGATAAATTATTACGATGATAATGATCGTAAAAGTAATAACGACGATAATAATAATATAATTATATCCGTAACGAAAACAACAGCTATGATGACAATAATAACAGAAGTAATTATTACAATAATGGTGACAATGATAATAAAATTGATAACGGCCGTAATAATGATAGTGATAATGATATAATAATGATAATATTAATCATAAAGGCAATTGTTACGATTATAACGACAATGATAATACTAGGAATAGTGATAAAAGTGATAATGATAATAATAATTATAATGATATCAGTAATGATAATAATAATGAAATAATCAAAATAATTATTACGATAATGGTAATAATGATAACTCCATTATCATTAATATCACTGATATCTTGAAAGCTGATATTTTGAAAATTGATTGGACAAAAAAAAGTTTGAAATACTTTTTTGCTGTTTGCAAAAAAGTTCGTGAAAATTTTTAGGGTTTAATGGTAAAAATTAAAATACTAAGTATTTTCTCTTACTTTCTTTCTCTTTCTTTTTCTCGCTATTTCTGTTTCATTAACAAATCCAAGCATTATGTTTTCTTCTTTCTTTTCTTTCCTCCCTCTCTAACTATCTTTTATTGAAAGAATTCGAATAATAAATTTTCTTTCATATCCATTTTCTGTTTGAATTCCTTCTTTCTTTTTTAATTCATATGTAAAAGTATGTTCTCTTTCTTCCTCTTCCTCTCTCTCTCTCTCTCTTTAGCAAATTCAAATACTAAATTTCCTGTCTTTTTTTTCTCTCCTATTCTTCATCTCTCTCATTTTCTATCATTCCCTTTTGAATTCTTTTTTTTTTCCTTCTTAATTCATATGTTACGATCCTTCTGTTGAATTTTAAAAAATTTTTTAAATAATTAACTCTCGGGACTGTGTACCGTAATATCTTACCTGAATGATGAGCGGAATGATTTCTTTTCGAATTCCATCAATCAATATGAATGATGGAACATTTGGTACGGGAAGTGATTGGAGTGGTTTGATCAGATAATGATATAATGCATTATTCTGTAACGAAAATTAGATCCTACATTGGCATTAATTAATTAACTAAAAGATTATTGTCAAAAAATAATTAACGTGAGTTAATTACAATTAGCAAATAAAGATTAATAATCGCAAATAATAATTAACATTTCTTTTTTTTAAATAATGATAGTAACCAAATTCATTAGGCTGTCGTTAAAATTCATTAAAACATAATAATTGATTAGTAGATTTTATTACAATTTTATTAAGTATTAATTCATTGTTTTGTTCAACTTTCAACAATTTAATCGTTTAAAAAAAATTGTCTTGATGAAATTAAAATTTTTGAAAAACTAAATTAATTAAGTAATTATTCGATAAAGATAATTGGTCGACAAAAGCTCGACGATAAATCATTCCACAAATAACTGAATTCAATAATAAATTTAATAATCGAATTTATTACCAGAATTAAAAAGTAATTACAATTATTGAAATTAATATAAGTGAAGAAGAAATTGATAATAATTAATGATATACCTGATTTTCTACAGCTATAAGTATCGGCAGATTGATAATAATGAAATACTAATAATAATTAATGATATATCTGATCTTCTACCTCTATAAGTATCGGCAGATTGATAATAATGAAATACTACTACTAATAATAATGTAATACTAATAACACTGTAGTAATATCATATGTAATACTGATAATACTACTAGCATCACCACAATTTGCTGCTGTGATTCGCACAAATTGATTAGCATTAGTAATTAGCATTATGCTAATCAATGATATACCTGATTTGCCAGGAATGTCAGCGATGCAAGTTTTGGTATAACCAAATTGGGGAAACGATTTACAAGTTGCCAAGCAATATTCCGTAACATTGTTCCCATTTCCAATGTTTCCGGATCAATTTTCGTGCAATAATGTATTGCTGCCAGTTGTGGTTCATTTTCTAGCTAAATTAAATTTTATTTCAAAAAACAAATACAAAATGCTTTTTGAATTTTTAATTTAATTTTTTTTTTTGTAATATAAATATTTAAATTTATATAAAATTTAAATGTAAAATATTAAATTGAGAGAGAGAGAGAGATAAAAAAAATTATAATTTTTTCGATAAATTCCTCAAACTTATTATATTGGTTTAATTAACCCAATGAGTGATTGATGCATGCTTCTCATGTCAAATGTTGGCACCAACTGTTCCAGCGCTCTTGGCTACATATTTGCATGGTAGTAAGAAGAAGCCAAGAGTAACAGCTAATAATTATTCTCATTACCCAACCCAATCTCTTCATTATTCACAATTTAACCATTAAATCATTAATTAAAGGAAATTTCATCAACGTAATAATAACCCACTCTCTCAGCCTTCCTCATTGCTTCTTTCTCTTTCTCTCTCTCTCTTCCTTTATCTTTACATTAAATGCCAATTATTAATTAAATGAATAACCGGTTTAATGATTAACATTAAAAAAGTCATGCAAATTTTATGATCTCATTTATGGACATTCAGAAAATTTTATATTTCTAATACAACCATCAAATGAAGGAAAATATAATTTCTGGTATTTTGAAATATACTGGATTTCTGGTATTTTGAAATATACTGGATTTCTGGTATTTTGAAATATTCCAAATCTTTCACGTTTTTCTTGCTACCATTTCAATATTCAGTAAACTTAAAAATCATTAATCGATTAAAATAAAAAGTCCTGCAAACATTTTGCACATTTCTCGGTTGAAATCAATTAATTAAATGTAAATTTTATTCGAAAATAAAGTTTAAACAAAAAAAAAAAAAAATTTGGAAAAAAATTAGCTAAAATTTCACCGCTATTCATTCAATTCCAATTAATAATTCCATTCATTGGAAAATTTTAACTAATGCTATTCAATTAAAAATGCTGAAAACTAAAAAGTTTTCCAAATTGTACTATTGCTTAATTGCAATTTCATTTATTATTAATGAAAAAAAAACTTAATGATCAAATGGAAAATTCGAATTATAAAAGCGCACAAAATTGATTATCCAACAAAAATTTCGATAATTCCAATTATTCTTACGAAAAAAAAAAAACTCGATTATCTTCTTTTAATAAAATTCCACTTTTAGTTGATTTAAAAAAAAAAAAAAATGAAAATTTGACGAAAATTCACATTTTTTTTTATTGGAATTATTTGCTGAAGAAATTGTACGATAAAAAAAAAAATTTTATTCAACAAAAAGTTTAAAAAATTTAAATTGAAACAATTAAGCAAATGGCGTGAAAAAAAAAATTTTTTTTTTCTTAATAGACGAATTGATTTTGTTTTTTTTTTTACGTATACTAAGAAAAAAAAATTTTTTAATTAGTTTTTTTTTTCTTTTTTAAAAATCAATTAAATTTTCTTTTTATCTCTACCGGATTCAATGCAATTTGTTTATCATTTAATTTGCAAAATTTGTTTTTTTTCAATTTGTAATTTGAAATTTTACTACTTCATATTCTTATTTTTTGTCTCCATCGTAAGCGATCAATTCCCGATGATATAGACCTTAGCGACGATGATAGACCTTAGCAACGATGATAGACCTCAGCGACAATGATAGACCTTAGCGACGATGATAGACCTCAGCGACGATGATAGACCTTAGCGACGATGATAGACCTCAGCGACGATGATAAACCTTAGCGACGATGATAGACCTTAGCGACGGGTCAGTCGATGGAGCAAATCTAGTCGCAGTGGCATGAATGCTATAGGGCGTGCTCCAACGATAGACGTGCATGGACAAGACAAGACCTGGTATATGCCAATGAGCAAGGGTTTCTGGCTTATGCACGAAGCACAGAACTGTGACGTGCAGACGACGCTTTACAATAGCTGACCGTACAACCACGTGAAACAAACGCTTTCATCCTACCATTCATCATATACTATCGTATTATTTGTCCAACAAAATATCGATCTGATGATCATTGATTTGAAGTGAGAGAATCTTTAATCTATTTTTGAAATTTCAATTCATATATTCACGCAGTTCCGATCAGAGATTATCAACAATCCTTGGGAAGAGAATTTTTAGATTTTGATATTTGAAAAAAAAAAACAGATTTTTATCCTTTAACTGTGAATGAAATTAAATTCTCTAAGAAAAATACAAAAAAAAAAAACTAAATAATTAATTAATTATTTGAATTACAGCCCTTATTAAATTATTAAAAGCTGTCAGGTTTTTTTTAAAAAAAAGAATTTATCAAATATTTGAAATTTCAATTGAATTCCATTAATGAATTCATCAATTTTTTTTTCTCCAAAAAATTTCACTTTATAATTAAAGATTCTTCCTGCTATAGTGGTAATTTATGAGTGCAAAAATAATCGTCGTTTTTTTCACCAAAAAAAAAATTGTGTGTTTTGAATATTTGTACTTTAATTATTCTTCCTGCTATAGTGGTAATTAATTAAGTTCAATCATTAATTGATTTTTTTAATTTTTGATTTTTTTTTTTGCAAACTAAAAGAGAAATTGCATTTATGAAAATTCGATTTTCCAAGGAACTATGCACAATTTCTCACGCAATTTCATAATGAATTTATTCATCAAATTAAATTTCAAATCATTGGAAGTAACTCTGCGTGATACTTTTATTGAGTATCTGTTGAAAGGCTGTAAAATGCTTTGCGGCCTTTCATGGCCTTCAATTTAAATGCAAAATTTTTCATCATTTCTAATAAAAAATTTATAATCCTATTGTTCTATGTGCTAAAACCACCTGCCTTCCATCAGCAGGGCATGCATTAGCGCAAACCATAGGCCCATCACGTATAGGCCATGCATTAATGCAAATTGGAGGCCTATCATCGACAGGCCATGTATTAACAAAAATCCTGCAGGTATCATCGATAGGCCTATGTATTAATTAACACAAATCGGAGGCCTATCACTCACAGGAACTATATTAACAAAATCCTAGAGCTATCATCGATAGGCCATGTATTAACCATAGGCCTACTACTGACATGTGATGTGTTAACAAAAACCATAGACCCATCATCCAGAGGTCATGTATTAACAAAAATCCTAGGCCTATCATTATTTTCAACTTCTGAAAATGCCAAATATCAGCAGTGAAGTATTTTTGAGGATCATTTCCGATATTTCAATTCATATTATCACTTTTTATTTCCTAATCGTTAACATTAAAAAAAAGTAATAAATAAGTAGTGGAAAGGAAAGGAAAGAAATTAAAAAAACTATAAACTTAAATGAATTCAATCATTTAAATGACAAAGAGAAATAGCGAGAGAGACAGAGAAAGAGAAAGAGAGAAAAAGAGAATAAATCGAACTTAATAATGAAGAAAGATAATTTGAAATAGATAATTAACCTTCTTCTTAATTACTCCATCAATTGCTGATGTTATTTTAGGTTAACGACAATCACACATTGATAGCCCTAATTTGATATCAATTAAATTTCATAGCTTTCCTTAAATATTAATGAATTATATAGGTATTTAATTTCTTTCGAACAAACAATTTAACATTTTATTGATAAATTTGAAAAAAATTCTACCCAGCGTTTTTAAAGCATGAAATTTCTGAAAATTTTCAACAAACCCATTTAGGTTTGTAAATTTAATTAATTACTAATTCAATTTTTTTCTATTAAGCCTTTTTCGATCCGACAGCAATTAATTTTGGTTTTTGTTTTATAAATTTAAAAATTTTAACAAAAATTTCCACCAATCAATTTACTACTTTTAGCATTAATTAAACAAATAATTAATATTGTTCTTTGTTTTTTTTTTTTCATCTATCAAACATTTTCTTAATTTGAAATGAAAAAATAAAATTTAAATTTTCGAATTTTTGAATTTCCTTTTTTTTTTGTTTTGTTTTGTTTTTTAATGAATTTTAATGAAATATTTAAATGAGCAAAAAAAAAACAAAACAAAACAAAATTTACCGAAACAAATAAATTTTAAATTATTGAAATATTAAAAAAAAAATTTTTTTTAATTTAAACTAACCGATTTAGCAAAGAATGTTTTGCCACTATGCGGTGCACCAATAATCAACAATGGCCGATTTGAATTGATAAGCCAATTTTGAAGATATTTTCGCGATTCATTTCTTTCCATAATCATCATTTCACATTCAATTCAAATCATTTTGTTTTCGTTTGTTTTGAAATTTTTTGAGAAATTTTCAAAAATTGAAATTAACTGAAATTTAAGGAATAAAATCGTAATTTGAACTTTAATCTTTAATATAAAGTACAAAAGTCACAATACATAGAATGTAATAAAAATTTTAGATGAAAA
This sequence comes from Madathamugadia hiepei, assembly GCA_013365335.1. NCBI lineage: Eukaryota > Metazoa > Nematoda > Chromadorea > Rhabditida > Onchocercidae > Madathamugadia > Madathamugadia hiepei. The sequence continues at coordinate 4,441 of JABVXS010001026.1, read as the reverse complement.
AAAAATTCAAAAAACTAAAACCATTTCAAGATTTTTGTTTAATTAAAAAAAAATCTTGAAAAAGATTAATGAAAATTGAAATCAAAATAAAATCTTTTTTTTTTTTAAATTAAAATAAAATACAATTTAAGTATTATAAGAATTTTCCAACTGATATTGTTGGAATAAAAACTTCAAAAAAATATGGGAAAATTAAAAATTAAATAAATTAAAATAATTGAAATATTTTGAGGATTTCAACGAATATATTATGATTGATCAAAATTGAATCAAAATGAAATATAAATATTTCATGTATAAGATAGGAATTTCAAAGGATTCATTGAAAAAAAAACACACACACGCAAACACCCACACATGCCACACACATACACCCACACACCGGCATGCACGAACCTGTACACATGCACGCATACACATACATACACATACACACATACACACACACACACATACACACACACACATGAAATTCAGCGAAACATTCCAATGTTTGAGATCAATGGATTTGATAAGTCATTAGTCCCGATGTAATAAACAGGTTGGGGAGAAGGGTGGACTTCAAGCATTCCATCAATCTTATTTAAATTTTTTTTTGAAAATTTAGAATAATGTCAAAAAAAAATGTATTTCTAAAGATTAAGATTCTAAAAATTATTGATAGATGATAATGAAAGTTGATAATTTGATAATTTTAATCGCGAATGCTCAACTTTTTCCCGCATTTTTCATCCTTAGTTTTGTTTTTCGGAAAGATCAAATAAAGCAAATATAATTTTTTCATTTCATTTTTTTCTGTTTGAAATGTTAAGGTGCAAAAAAAAAAAAAAATGTAAAAAATAATAATAGCAACAACACTTTTCAAAGTTTGAATTATTAAAAGAATAAAAAAGGTTGTAAAACCATTTGGGAATTAAAATTGAAATTTTTATTTTCAAAATGAAATGTTGAAAATTTTTGAAATGAGAACTTTTTGATTGGGTTTTTTTTTTTCTCATTCACACATTTTGAAATTTAAGATTCTAAAAATTATTGATAGATGATAATGAAAGTTGATAATTTGATAATTTTAATCGCAAAAATTTTTTGCAAAATATGCAAAATTTTTTTTCAAATAATAAAATTGAATTTTCAAAAATATTTTTCTCATCGTTAAAGCGTTGAAGATTTAAACATTAATATTAGTTATTCCCTTTCGTTCAAAATTAATTTCCCATCCTTTTAATGCTTCCTTCATTCATTTCAATGAATTTATCCAACCATTCATATCATTCCCAAAAGTGTAAATTAAATTTTCATGCAAAGGGAAAATGAATTTGAAGCTTTTCAAAATTTCTGGTCTACGTCAACGTAGTCAAATTGATTTTGACAAGAGCCGTTGTTGGTTGCTATTGGAGGTGCTGGTGGTGCTGGTGGTGCTGGTGGTGGTGGTTTGCTTCGTAGTTAATTTGTCGATTTTGTCCTTCAAAAAATTTAATTCTAATCCCGTCTTTCCTGATGCTTCTTCAAACAAACATTTCAACGATTAGTGAAGAGAGAAAGAGAGAAAAAAATGCTTAAGCTTGTAGTTTATAAAAAAAATTTTTTTTTTTGCTTTTTTGGCAAAATGTATTTATACTTTGTTTTTTTTTTGTTATCTTTTACGATAAATATTTTTGCATTTAAAAAATTTTCTTAAATAAATTTATTTAATTTGAAAAATTTCACTTTTAAAATTTAATTTAATTTTTTGCAATAATTGAAAAGTAATGAAATGAAGGAAAAAAAAAGAAAAACAATAAAATGAATTTATTTGCATAAAACTAATATAATTATGCTAAATTACAAATAAAATGATTAGAAACATTTCAGGAATTGTTTTGTCAAATCAATTTTTGCACGTCAGCATGATTGAAATTTTCCTTTTTTTCTTTTTCTTTCATGAAAATTCTTTCAAATGATAAATTCAATGTGTTGAAAGATATTCATTAACTTTGTTTCAGTTTTTTTTTTTTGTAAATTTACAAAATTTTCATTTATTCACGTCGAAAATTCGTTCCACTCAATCAAGAAAAACGTGCCGAATCTGCGTTTGTTCACAACTATAAAAAAATTGCAACTGTTCACCACCCATATCGGTTGCATGTATCAATGAATGATTTCAAAATTTAAACGAAATTAATTTAATATGGAAAAAAAAATGATAATAACAAAATCCAATTTGTACGTAACAATGTCTCTCATTACTCAATGAAAATTTGTTCTGCAAAGGTAAAAATGAAATGAGGAACGATGTAGGACAGGCAGATATGTAATTGAATGATTCCGGAAATTGTTGTGGAATGTTGATGGATGATGATAATGTATCATAGATGGATTCTATAGATATATATCGTTGAAGAAGATGAGAGGATTCGTTAAAATGATGATGATGATGATGATGATGATGATGATGATGAAGATGATGATGATGATGATGATGATGATGATGATGATGATGATGATGATGATGATGATGATGATGATGATGATGATGATGATGATGATGGAGAAAGTGAGAGAAAGAAAAAAAAAAAAAATTATTATTTTTTTCCATTTGCAAAAATTCAACTTGATAAGCATAAAATGAAATTGAATGTAAAATTTGAAAATTGAATTTCACACAATAATAATTAGCTTTTTTCATTAGCAATAATTGATCCTTTGAAATTTCAATATAAATGCATAAAAATTATTTTTTGCTAATTAAAAATGTAATTTTTATTGCAGTAATATTTTACATTGAAAATTATACCTTTTTTTTTTACTAATTTTCTTTGCACCTTAAAATTTTACTTTTCCTTTTTTTTTCCTCCACTTCACCTCATGCAAAAAATTCATAATTTTTTTTTTTTTTTTTTTTTGGTATTCCTTAAATATATTTAACAAATTAATTAAAATTTTTTTAAAATTAGAATTTGCAAAGAATATAAAAAAGGTGACAGAAAGTGATGATAGTTTAAAGAAATTCTTAGTAATTAAATAAATTTTAAATAATTTAATTGAATTAAAAAAAAAAAACTCGTTAATTAAATTTTGGAAAGAATTTTTTATAAGTCATTAAAAAAAAAGCGACAATATTCGAATGAAATTTTTTGATAATTAAACCAATTAGATATTGCAAATGTTAAGAGGATTTTCTCGTTGATATTAGAACAAGTGATTAGCATAAGCTTCTTAGTTTCAATTGATATTTGTAAGCTTATCAATTATGTTTCTATCAGTTATTTTGTTTGAGCCTTCCAACCATTGCAAAAAAAAAATAAAAAATAAATCCTTTGAAGTTAGTCTGTATCAACCGCTTTCGAAGGATTAATGAAAGTATTTGATAAGTTTTTTTTTTTCATTTTCCTTTTAACTTTCCTTTCCGCATTAATCTCTAATTTCGGTTATCAATAAGGAAGGATTAAAAAAAAAAAGCTTTGAAGTACATTTCATACGAATATTCTCGAATAAACTGATAAGACTGGAAAGCAAAAAATTATTTACTGAAATTTGATGAAAATGAAATTTTACTTAAAACAAATATGTTTTTTTTTTGTTGAAAATTAAAAAAAAAAAAACTTCATATGAATAACAATTATAATGAATTTCAATAATGCAGTATTTGATTGCAAATTAAATGAAACTTAAATAATTTGCATCAAAAAAATAATTATTATTGGATTTTTATGGGTCACTGAGTGGTTAGTTATCGGTTGTGTAATGGATTAATCCGCATGTCGAGTGATTGATACGACACACATGCAAGGGTTCAATCCAACAGAAATGTTATCACCGCCGACAGACCTTTGCGAAGGATGGGTCGGGCAACGATGGTCGCATGAAGGATGAGATATGCAACAGTTTCAAATAGCATCGCTCAACAATCTCCGACAATGGCCGCATGAGAGGAGAATTCTATGCCACCTGAGTGAAATGGGCAAGAAGTAGAACAGAAATCACTGAAGATAAGAAGATAATGTGATTGCCTTCAGTGCAAGGGCTAATAACAAAGGAAATGGAACGCAACAACTTACATCTATGGAGCGGAACCAAATGTTCCGCAGTAGCGGACCCTTGTTAACCTAATGGGACAAACGGTAAAAAAAAAATAACTTATTAGCTAGTTTAAATTAGATGAGCTAGCATTGAATCAATCCTTCAGATAGATTTATTTCAATTTTTAGAAATAAATTTTCGATATGCGGTTTGATTTTAAGGTATATTAATTTAATGAAAACAACCTGAATCAAAAAAATTGGATTTGTGGGTACATACTTCAGGTAGATACGATTAGATTTTCAGGTATATTAAAATTTCATTAAAACGGAATACTAATTTTTCTCGATCGTGAGCGGTCGTTTCCCCGACGACAGACCTTAGCGACGGGACGGTTGGGTAAATCTAGTAGTCGAATGAATGCTAAGGCGTTCCCCATGGA
>JABVXS010001025.1:0-19578 GCA_013365335.1 Madathamugadia hiepei | reverse complement strand
AATGTAATACAAATACAGCAAAATGCTAAACGTGGATCAAATTTAGTTAAGCAGTTGCTTGCTTTCTCAAGAAGGCAGACAATGCAACCAAGCGGGACAAACGCTAAGGAAAAAAAAAAAATAAAAATTTGAAACAATGAAAAGAAGATCGTTTTCTCCTTCTTCCTTCATCTTTTAAAATGTCTGGATAAATTGATGAAATAAGGATGTATATTAGGCCACCTAATAAACTACAAAAAAAAGTCTCACTATCAACTGTTTAATCTTATCAAAAAGTGTTAAAGACGTTTAATACAGGTAGTCTCAAGGGAGATTATACTACGTATAACATTGCTTTACGGAAAGATATCCCCGAAATTAAACGATTCGATAATGCAGAAGGACCACAATCACTGCGACTACAGCCGAATGTCCCCTAACACATCTCATTATCCATATGAAATTCTACTTTAAAAATCAACAGGCCTTCGCAAATCGACGACAAACCCGGCATGTGGTATCAACTTAGAGACTATTGTAGTAGCTTGAACCAGGCAAAAGGCGTGACAAGGTTCTCCGTTGGTGGACTTTCAAAAAGGTCGTCAAATTTTGCAGCAAAAAGATTTATTTTGTCTTATTACTAAACAAATTATGTACTTTTAACGGGCACCTTACATGAACTGAAATGACCACGTGATGTTACTTTTTAATTCGACCGCTCATCAAAATGCTTTAGGTAATTCTAATAGGCTTGTTAGCATAATTTCTGTTAGCACTTAAAAATTACTTGTATAAGTTAAAGCAGTAAACTTCAATTCTGTTCAACTCTCTAAAAATTTATTTAGTTAACGAAATTCTTCACAATTTTCCTTGTTTTTTTCCTCAGGAATGTCTGACCCTTCGATATTAAGTGGAAAACTTGATGAATTTGTTGCCAAGTTTCATCAAAATGACTTGGAAAAACATATTTCGCTAACTTATTCTACCGAAAAAAAAAACGATTTTACTTATATGACGGATAGGTGGAAATGAATGTACCATTTTCCAGCTTGGACGACACGTACGTGGAATGAAGTTTATAGTAGTGGACATATACGCGTATGTGGTTCGCATTAGAAGTGTAAAAATGAAATGTATGTGAAATGATATAAATGGTTATTGAATTGAAAAAGGTTAATGAATAGAAAGAAAATTTTTGCATTCATCTAAAACTATAAATTTTTGCTGAAGAAATTTCACCTGCTCCTTAAACATCTCCTTTCTCTTATTTTCCCTCCTCCCTCATTCTATTCCCTTTCCCTTACCAATTTTACACTTTTTTCATCAACATTATTCAATAAGAAATTTTTGATTATATATTTACACTTTGATCGATCAGTAATTTACGGTTTTCACCTGTCTGCGGTACCACTTTAAATCTTATTCCATTCAAATATTTACAAATTATACTTAACTTCATTGTACAGAATTTAAAAAATTGCAATGATATATTTGGCATTAGTTTCATTTAAAACACTGCAACAAACATCAACAAGATAATGCAGAAAAAAAAAAATTGAAATTTTACCTTATGAATTCGATCCGTCGTATCTAGTTATTTAGAAAAACAGTAAAATTCCAGGATAAAAAAAAAGGTAATACTTTTCCATTTTTCCTAATGTGAAAATATATATTGAGAAAACAATTTAATAATGAAATTTTGGGGAAAAGGTGTTAATTAATCATGTTAGCATAACTTCGACGTTTATTATTTAGTATCTCAAACAACACTTTAACTTCTTATCACAATTACAAGTAAAAAAATACATTCCATTCTAATTAATTAATATGCTTGATAGTTAATGATACTTACATAATTAATGAAAAATATAATGAATTGGATCAGCAACAATACAATACTAAATATATCATATATACACTTAAACGTAGATTTCCACCAAATTCTCTAATTCTTAAGTTCAATTTTCAAAACAAGAAAAAAAGATAGTTGGTATACAAAAATAAAACACTTAAAGATATGTGGAAAAAAAACGGAAAAAAACACATCATTATGTTGCCTCTTTCGTTAATTAATGTCCGATTAAAAAAAAAAAACACTTTTCAGGATAGAATTTCGTCAGACATCCATAACGAAGCCATTTTTGAACGAGAAGTTTTATAGGAGGGGAGAAAAAAAGAAAAAGAACTAATACTTTACCATTTTCCAAATGTGAAAATATACATTGAGAAAACAATTTAATAATGAAATTTTGGAGAAACGTGTTAATTAATCATGTTGGCATAACTTATATGTTTATCATTTAGTATCTCAAGCAACGCAATCAACATTTTTTAACTTTTTATCACAATTACAAATAAAAAATTACATTCCATTCTAATTAATTAATATGTTTGATAGTTAATGATACTTACATATCCTATTTGAATATTTGAACTTACAAAAAAAATCATAAATTTTTTTTCTTATCATTTCCTTTAGTTAAAAAAAAATTTAAAAAAGGTACCCGTTGTTTTTTTGCTAAAATTAATAATATAATATGCATATATAAATATAAATATATGCATATACAGAATACGAAAAATAAGGCTTTTTTCGTCATCCTCAGCAACGTTTCGGATTTGTCAAATTTACTTTAATCGAGCAAAAATAAATAAATAGGAAATTAATTGACGGATTGGAAAATGTAAACGAACTGAAGCAATACTAAACAAATAAAATAGTTTTTGCGAAAGCTGATGTATGTTTCCACAAAATAAAAACACGTTTACTATTTAGAATTAAAAAAAAAAACAAAAGTTAACTTACAATTTTTAGCTCATTGAATTTAAACCATAAATTTAAAAAATATACATATATGTTTTCTACATCCCCAATATTTCGTACTACAAATATCAACATTAATTCGAGAAAAAAAAAGAAAAATTTTCAAACATTACCCTTGCCTAGCAGTGCACTAACAAACTATCTATTAGTTTTTCTCGAAATTGCTACAAATTAATCACCACAATCGATTTCAGCAAAAGCTTAATTTAATGATAACTTCCACGGCTACTGCTCCACAACACCGAGAATGTTAATGATGCCTGCGATCAAACTATCCTTCCTTTTTTTTCACCTGCTTGTTTTTCCCTGTCCCGTTTGGAAAATAATCAATTATCTCGAAAAGAAGAAGAGAAGAAAAGGAAACAAACAAAGAAAAAAAATTAAATTTAGTTCCAAAATTAAAAGATAATGATTATATATACCAAGTCTGATTGGGGTGCATGCAGCACGACTTGCGGTTAAGGTTTTAAAAGACGTACTAGGTCGTGTCAAAGTAGAACGTGCAGTGGTCTATTTAAAGTAAATAAATCAGTTAAATATGTATTATCTAATTTATTTTCAATTCAATCAAAAATTATATTTAACCTAAATGTTTTTTTTTGAAATAATTATTTTGAAAAAAAAAGAAAAAGAAAGGTAAGCAAACAAGCTAATAATTTAATAAATGTGATATACGAACACAGGTGATGATCCATCATTTATCCACTATTGAACCATACATCCTACAATGATACCTGAACATGATTTAAAAGATTATCAAGTGAGATAATCAGGAAAAACTTATTGCACCATGTTTATCCTCACTTGAGTTACGTCTAAGGTGAAATCTTTGATGCGGAAAAACAAATATGGAAACTTATTTCCGGTAATTGGAAGTTTAACAGTGCAATGCATAAAGTAAATGAACCGAGCGGATAGGTAAGATGTGGAAGTTTATAAGGTGAGTGATATGGCGAGAGCATTAGTGCTTCTCTAAGTTGTATGAGAAAAGTGAAATGATCGAAACAGATGTTTTGAGGGCAATAAATTTTTCGAAAATTCCCTGTCAACCAGCACGAAACCTTCCATCTTACATCCATTCTTTAACTTGCCTTTCTTCCCTCTTTTCCTCATAAAATTACCAGATTTTTCAAAAAATGAACGAAATGATTAGTGGTGGTGGTGAGAAATTCGTGTAAATATTTATGTGATATTTTAAGCTTAAAAATATTCCCATTTTTTCTTTGAAAATGAATTAGATGTCCAGTCCAGCAAAAATAAATTGATGATAATATCCGGAAAAAAGAAATCGTGCAAATGCTTGAAATAATTTGAATGACCGTAGCAATGGAAGGATGCATGGAAACAATCTGGAAACCATTTTTATTAAATAAAAAAAAACTGAAAAACAATTTTAATTCGTTTACCTTTTCAAATGCATAAAATAAAAAATAAATAGATGAAACTGACCGCTTGATGAAAATGAAATGTTCTTCTGATTTATTCCAAAACAACCGGATATGCACTATTTATAGTATCTCACCCTGTTCCCTACTTATTTTTCCTCCTTTTACCTAAATTATGATGAAGATAAGATGCCAACTTTTTTTTACTTTATTTTTTAAAATACTTTCTTTCGTTAAACCTTTATAAATTTAAAATTTTATGCATTACAACCTAGAATGTTCTTTGGTGCCTTGCTCTCATCAATCATTCCGGCTAATAATTTAAAACCACATTGAAATAAGCCAGAGCAGCAAAACAGGACGAAAAAAAATTAAAAAAAACATTAGCTTGATAAATCAACCAAAAAAATCTTAATTAAAAATTGAATACAGCGATGTGGTAAGAAAGTACGTGAAGTGAAATGATAGGAAAATAACGATGAAACGTGCATTTTGAATCTTTTTAATTCCATGAAATCCGTTGAAATTGAGATTTACACTTTGTCACAAATGTGAATTATGCATGATTACATGACACTTTTGTTGCCATAAACTTTTATTTAAAAAATTACGAAAAAAAATTCGAGCGAAGGAAAAACTAATATTTGAAAATAAACAATTAAGATTAATTACTAAGCAATCGGAGGAAAAACGCAAATGAAGCACGGAAAGATGCTCCAATTTCCTGATGAACCATCATCGTAGCACTTGTGTATTTTCCCTATCTTTAATGAAACAGGTAATTTGAACTTGAAAAATAGGGAGAAAGGGTAAGGAGAAGAGAGAGAAAGAAAGAAAAAGATGAAAAGGAGATGAACATTTGTGTACAAAGATTTATTACAAGGGACATTTAGGAATTCAATGTAAAAAGTGTGAATAATAAAGAGGGGGAGAGAGAACAGGAGGAGGAGAAAGGCTTATGCTTAGGGAAGTGCAAGTACTGCATTGGAGGGAAATAATGTGTAATGTGGTCGAAGAGTAGACGGGGGGAAGGAGAGGGATGGTTCAGAAAAGAGGGAGCTATCCTCCTTTTCGTATTCTATATGCTTTTATTAAGCTAAGCTTTGGTGCTTTCAACAACTCAGCTTGGCATTTTGTCTGTCAACTGTCCCTTGATTATTTCCCTTTTCCTCTTACATCTTCTCTCTCTCTTCTTATCCACTCGATATATAAACCACACTTCTCTTTTTCATCATATTCTCTAAGGTTTTCATTAATTAACATACCAAAATGAATAAATTAACTTAAAAAAAGGTACTATGACATTTGAATTTAATTGAATTAACTTAGAAGGACTAAAATAGAACTTTGGTCATTTTGTGAATTAGATAGGCTAAGCTTATTAGGATCACCATCCCTGCAAAACCTTGTGTTTTTTTTCGTAATATACAAACGGTTCCAATAATCGCCAAAAGTTTGAAGGAAGCAGGAAGCATATTTGGAAGATAAGTAATACTTTTTTTTGTTTTTAGACATTATTTCTCCAAAAATTCTCTGAAGAAAGAAATTCAATAATTACATACTCATCACTAATTAGATTTATAATTAACATCAAAAAAACATTACTATAGGAGGTGTGGAGAAAACTAAATTTAGGACAAAAATCACTTTAAAACCTTTGAAGGAAAAAAATCACATAAATAAAAAGCCATGCTTGACGCAGTTTCTTTTTTCACAATCGAAAAGTTTATTTGTTGTTTTTTCAACAGTTTCAACTTTTCCTCTCGAAACTACATTTCAATGATCAAATTTTCCCTTAACCACCTAAAAATTTTGTTGGATATTTTCACATTTCTTTGATCATATGCATTATTAAGAAAAGGAAAAAGAAATTTAGCATGCCAAAAATGTTTTTTTTATTAACAAAAATTTTAGAATTCTTTAAAAAAAAGAAAGAAAGGAAAGGACAAAATACAATGGTGAAATTAGTGTTATAAATGAAGAAATGAAAAATGAGAACAACTGTATCAAAAAAAAAAGAAAAAAGGAATGAGGAGGATGAAGGAACATAGAGACAAAAATGTATGGAAGTGAAATGAAGAGGAGGAACGACAAATGCGGTCGGTGACAACCATGATGTCCCCCTTCCAGCAAAAACAACAAACTAACTATCAAAATTCATCCGACCAACTAATTCTATCAAATATCTATTTCCCGTTTAGTGTAAGATTCCTCTTCATATAGCTATGAAAATTCTATCATAAATATATACCCCTTAAATTTCACACCCTAAACCCCCCCCCCTCTACTCCTTCAATAAATTGACAGATCGAAGAAGACTATTGAAGGCTATTCTTCGGTAATTAAGCCAAAAATGTAATGAACAAACAAAGTGACAAGTGTTTTACTATGCGGCAAAAATGGGAGAAAAAAAAGAAAACCGACTCGATGTTTGATTCAAAAAAAAAATTAACATTATTTTTACCTGGAAAAAGAATGGTATAATCCTCCATAGTAATTAATAAAGGTAACAAATCAATTGATAGATAACCGGACGATATCATCAAAAATAATTATTCGCAGCAAATATTTCATCCGTCCGGTTAATTATTTATAGGTAAATAAACCCATCCGATTTGCTCGTTAAACCAGTATCATAGGAAAAGTAATATATCACAACATAAATACTATCTTAATGATTTAAAGAGGAAACAAAAAAAAAAAACAATCAACTAATTATTTACAGCTACTTGATGATTAATTTCATTTTGTACACAGAAAGAGAGGGAGGGAGAAAAAAAGGAACGGATTAGAAACTTTTTAAATGAAATTTTTTTTTATTTTTCGTACAATTACGACAAAAAACACGAAAGAATGATCCGAATAAGATAGCAGTCGGAAGCAAAAAAAAAAAAGTAAATAAACAAAGAGAATTTCAAGTTTCAACAAATTTTTTATTTGTGTGATAAGTTCAAAAATAACTTTGATGTATCATGCATCAGTGATCGGGAGGAAAAAAAGTAAAATATTAATCAACGGATCAATTTGCTGGCTTAACAAATAATCAAAGTTCGTTCCGGCAATTAGCCAACATCATAAAATTCAACAATCATTCATCCATTATTCAAACAAAGATATCCTTGAAACTTTTCAAATATTCCGATGATCATAATTTTCGCATGAAATGAAAGAAAAAAGTAAACGAACTTTGGAAAAACAAAGTTCATTTGTTATAGAAATAAATTACTATGTAGACTGATACTGCAGATGGCGTTGATGTAATACGTTTACAAAAGATTCGCAATGATATTTCCGGATGATGTCGAATAAGTTGATTTCCTCAGGTTTTGATCGTTTAAATTAAATTAACGAGTAACTTGTTCATAAATTTCGATCTTATCATTCCATGATGGCATCTCAACGACCAAATTATAACAATAATGTGGGAAAATTACCATTGAAATTTAATATTTATTGAGAAATGGAAATTGAAATGATGCACATGGAATTTATGTAAAAATTAAATTTTAAAATTTTCTCACAAAAATATAGCAAAATTTTGTTTTAATTGTGAAAATGATATATTTTCATTTCAATGTATTAATCGTTGAGGGTTTTTGCGCCATGAATCAGGGACTAAAATTAAACTTTGAAAAATAAAATGATACGAATGAAACTGGGCGCTCAAGCGCCCAACCGTCGAGAGAACTATCGGAAAGGATTCTCGACAAGGTCATGAATGGATTTCGTTCTTCGGGATTAACAAAGAAAAAAAAGAAATACTACGATAATATCATTATTCCTGATAATCGTTATCGCTACTGCTACCTGTTATTTAACGACAAATAATTTTAATTAAATTAGCATTGGCTGAAATGAGTGCTGAATATGATGTGATATATATGATAATCATTGCTAATCAATATTCACACACTGATAAGTCAGCATAACTTATCAGGAAGCACTTAGCTAACAAACTTTTACAAATTAATCGATAATTGGACAAATTTGATTCTTTTCATTTCTTGCATATATCTAACGAGACACACTGAAATGCAAAATAGGCCTGGCAAGAATAACATCAACATTTCCGAGATCTTCGACACCGTCACATATGTCAAAATCATAATAAAATTCACGAAATAAAAATGATCCTTAAAAAGTTTCGCTTTTAACCTCAAAAAATTTTAAATAAAACATTCATCGATGATATAAGTTGACAAGAAATTAATAATTACAAATTTAATTCGCAAAATACTTGATCCGAAAACTAATCACTAATAAAATTACATATTTTATAACATTTCAAAAAAATTCTCTTTGAATTTAAATTCAAAAAATAAAAGAAAACTGATATTTTTTTTCAATTACAAATAAATACCGATAAAAAGCCTTGTAAATATGAAATAAACAAAAAATTTGCTTTTTTTGTTCTATTTCTTTCTCTTTCATTGGTTTTAAATCAATTTTAACAACAAATAAACAATAATTGAAATACGCGTTAACGTATAATGATTCACTTGGTTAACGTATAAAATGTCAAGTATGGCAAGAAAAAGAATACGACAAGTGTAACAAGAGGAACCGAAATAGGAGTTATGCGAAGAGAGGGGGAGAGAGAGGCAAACACATAAACGAGGAGAGAGTCAATCATGACAAAAGTAGTTTTTAGAACTATTTTTTTTGTGGATTAAATTTAAATATAATGTTTAAAAAAATATTTTGAAGGAAATAAAAAATGCTAATGTGGTCAGGTGGTGAAAATTTGGATGAAGGAAAGTATGGTATTTGGGTGGGTACGATTTCGGATATTGGCTTGCTGCTTCCCTGAAGCATAATGATGATGATGATGGTGGGTTCTTCAGATGAATGGAAAAGCCACACACGACCATAATCGCCCACCCTTTTGCTTATCCTAACCACTACTACATCCACTGCCACTGCTACTACTGCTACTGCTACTGCTGCTGCCACTGCTACTACTATTCCGACCAACAACAACCATTGCTTATCCAGAAATCTGTAAAATTATTTCTTAAGGTAGGGAAATATTATATTCCTAGCCTAAGTTTTAATTTTAAAAGTTAATTGTTGAAATTTGAATGTATAAATTTAATGCTCAAACAACCCTTCCTTTGTTTTATTTTGCTCCTCCCGCCCCACGTATCTTGGCTAAAAAACACCAGCAAAGTGAATAATATTGATGGATTGTGTGATTTGATGAGCTAAGCTAGAGGAAAGCTTCATACAATGGCCTTCCCATATCCTTCCTTGGCCGGCCAGCGATAGCAGAAGCCAAGAAGGGAGATAAAAAGCCAAGTGAAAATGTTGTCTTGGCGTTCTCGGCGCCCAGTTCTTTGCTTGCAACGTAGCCGTGTTATTTGCTCGTGGATATCCTTCTCTAGCACGGATAGTATCAGTTATGATAACAATAAGAAATATAACTTATTGTTACTGTTACAGTAGCTATTGTTGTTACTGTTTTGGTTTATCACCAAAGTTACAAATCATTTTGCACTTAGAAATTTCCCGCCAACGATGATTATGCATTTTACACGTATGAAATTAAGCGGTACAATTGACATAAAAATTGGTAGCACTAAAAAGTAAGCCAAAAAAAGGCACTCAGAGTATGCAGAAAGCAGGAAGACAGAATGTCACGGACAATACTTGGCTGCACGAGCGCAACTATATGCAAATCCACCGCCGCATAGGCAATAGCTATTCAGCAAGTCGTCTTGGCCGTTTTGATATTCCCAAACTCTCAGCTAACTTAGCAAGTGACGAGTGAAATGCATGTCATGCTCGTTCGACTTCACCAATTATCCGCAGGTATGCTTCTTTTCCTGTTTCTGTCAGTGTCTTTGCGTGTGCCCAACTTGAAATTTCCCGCCAACGATGATTACGTTTCATCCTTGCTTTTGTACATGCATGTGTGTGCCTTATGCGCTCGAGGGTGTGTTATTACACGTACGTCTATTGCATAAGTATGTATCGGTAAAGCAATTTACGTTTCATCCTTGCTTTTGTACCAATTTAATAAAAGCATTACCTGTAATAAAAGAAAAAAGTGTACAACTCCATTCGTTCTTGGGAAAGGACGAGGTATACATTTTTTCGTCCTCGAGAAAAACAAAAAGTTGGCTAATTAATCAAAAAACATTTCACCATGAGAAGAGACCGGAAACTTGAGAGGTATAAACGGATCAAGGTGACCAGTAATATCGGAAAACCTTTACAGGATGCAGTATTGTTGATATTCTCCCTTCAACATCCTAAAAGTCCGATTACCAATTTTCAAATGAAAAAATTAATGTCACCAATGCAATATTAATATTATTAATAGTAAAATTATCATTGTAATAATGTTAATGAAAAATGAGGGATGAGTAATAACGAAAAAAGAACGATTAGATATGAATGATAAATAATAATCATGAATAATGATGGTGATAATAACAATGATTACGACAACAATGAAAATAATAATAACGAAAAAGATACCGATTAGGATAAGCAATAAAAAATTCCCTCTCTCTCGTTTTCTCGCAGGACAGAACGAGTGAGAAAGAAAAGAAAGAGAAAATGAATTTTGAAATTTTGCAAAAATGCTTGTTGATACCACACATTTCTTAAGTAATTCGTTTAAATAATTGGTTTCTTTTTCTTTTCTTTTTATTCGACATTTTTTATTCTTAACATTCATGGTTTCATTTTTTTTAATTAATTTATAAAATTGTTTATTTCACTCATTCAACCAGAAAAGTAATATTTGTCGTTTTTTTCTTGCATTATCATTGTCCAAGGTATCTAATCCAGGTTGAGTAATTTTGATCAAACCATGTCAGGTCAGGTTAAATCACCTAATACTTGCAAAAATTAGCATTCTTTTTTTACCCATGCGGTCTGTGTTTACTAAGGTGGAAATAATTAGACGAACGAAATTTTGTAATTTTTAAAACTAAATTATAGCAGAATTTAATGAAATTTGCCTTTCCGGTGGAACATCAAAACTGATGTATAGCATGAAAGTAACAAGTAGGATCGTAATGAATTGATCAGTGGGTTTGAGAAAAAAAAGTTGCATTTCTGCCTTCATTATTTTTTTTGCATTTCAAATATTATTTTAAATTACTTTTTGTTTTTGTTTCTCAAATTTCATTTTTTTTTTTTAAACAATTAGAATTTACTGATGGATTTTATTTGAGAAATATAGAAATAAAACTTTTCAATCAAAAAAAAACCAAAAATTTTCTTAAAAAACGGATGAAACAAATGAAAATTTACCAAATGAACGACGAAAAATTCGTTCCCGACATTTTTCCCGAAAAAAAAAAAACAAAGTCCTCGGATAATCCTGACGATAAGATAAAGAGCGCTCATTACCATAATTAATATTATCACTTTACCTGTCATTTCTGTTCCTTGGTATTAAAATACAAAACTCATGTTCCTTTCAACTTTTCCGATCCTTAAATTTGTCGAGAAAGAAACGATATAACATATTCATTTCGTAAATAAAATATCGTCACCCGCCTGATCAATTATAATTGTTTCATTCACAAAATGAATTTCAAAATAAAATTGTGAGGAAAATTAGATTAAGAGCATTTCTCCTCTTCAATTTATTGAATTTTCATTTTTGTCTAATGGAAATAAAATTTTATTCGTAATTTATTTTTTTTTCCATTTATAAATCAAATACTAAGTTTCAAAAAAAAAAAAATAATATTTCGTTTTTTCAAAACTTTCAAACTAAAAAAAACGAAGAATTCAAATTTATAAACAAAACCAATCAATAACCACCGATGATTTCTGATGAAATGGATAACTTCACCGTAAATATAATCAATATTTAAAAATAAAATTTTTACAACAACAAAAATTAAAAAGGAAATTTTGAAAAAAATACTTTTTTTTGGAATTTTTAAATTTTAATTTAACCATAAAATGCTGCAATAACTAAATTTTTGGCTAACTGGAAAGTTTATTTTGTTGAAAAGTATTTCATTCATCAAGGCAAGAATGACAACACCAACAACATCCACATCAATCCATTTCGTGAATTTTTGATTGAAAATTATTGAAACCAAATAATATTAATTTTTTAAATAAAAAAAAAAACAAGACTAAACAACACATCACACTGATCTAAAAATATCGTTCAATCTACCGATCAAAAAAATTGCATATTTCATATGAAAATCGGTCACTTGAATTTTTTAATTATATTAAATTTAATCAGTTTAATGCAAACAAATAGATTATTTTTCACTTGCAATTTCGAACAGATTCATTTTCATTGAAATACGGAAATAAAAAAAAAAAATTTTTTTTTTAATTTAAAATTTACTGAATTTTTTTATTTCAAATTAAATTATTTATTATTGGTAATGTAACCTCAATTCTGCCTACGTTTTTCTTTTCTTTTTTCAGTTTTTTTTTTCTTCATTTTTAATTTTAAAAAAAATTTATTTTCCCCGCTTACTTTTACAACATTTTTTTTCATTTTCCCATCAATTTTCAACTTTTCAACGTCACCCATACTTTTTATTTAATGTTTAAAATTTTCATTATTCATAACTAACCAAAAAAAAAAAGAAAAAATGTTGCACTTTTAAACGAATTAAAAAAATTTTGTTTTCAAAAGTGGATAAAATAAGCTTATCAAAACTGAAACCCAAATTTTCAATTCGAAAAAAAATTCAATTCTCTTTCTGATACTGTTCTTTTTTGTTTTTTTTTAATTTAGATTTCAATTTTGAGGTGCAGTTTTTCAAATTGTAAAAAAATTAAAAAAAAAACAAAAGCATAAGTGAAACTTCATGAAGCATATATATGAATTTCCCAAATTTAAAAAAAATAATGCTTTAAAATGATAATGCTGATGATTGATGATTGATGATAAGGATAACGATAATGATGATGATGATAGTAATCGTGATGACAATGATGATAGCGATGATGACAGTGAATTGTTGAACAAAATCATAAGAATGCTGATGGGGAACGAAGTTTTGATCGCATACGGAAATAAATGAATTTTCACAAAAAAAAAAGTTTGATGTCCTCGAAAGAGAGCAATAAATGATAGCAATTACTTTATTCAATCTCACTTTCCCTTTTCTTTTCTTTTTTTCAATTATTGAATTATAATTGCTTACCTTTACTGAACCATTCTCGACATTACACTTGATTTTCGAGCACCAAACAAAAAAAATTGATGGGAAGCAAAGAATGATCCCGATTGTCAACTAACTGAAAAAAGACGGTATGAATGGAAAATTGAAAAAGTTCGTTATATTTTTAAAAATTTGAAAATGTTTCGCCGAAGCGTTTCAATATCGATAAATTGGAAAGTTGTTGCTCCATGAATTGATAATAATAAAAGCTCAAATATGCTCCCTGTTTTTGCTTTCATTTCAAACTCACATGGGCATTCCCATCAAATTCGCCTAAGGAATTTTTTTTTTTGCTTTGTTTAAATTAAACCTTTTAAAATGTTTAAGCGGAAAGTACACTAACTAACTGGTACCATACAAATTCATCCTTCATCATTTGATAAATTGTAGTCGAATTATTTCTGTATGAATGGGCACATTTTTCTTTTTTTCGTTTGTCTTTCTTCAGAAACTAATTTGAAAAAAATTTTTGATAAAAAAATTGTGGAAAGGATTATAAATTAAAAATTCATGATTTTTAGAATGAGGTAAAATGAATGCTAAAGGCATATATCCCGAAATGGTTGTTTTATGGCAAATTGAAATGATTGGTGATTTTTTTCTTTTGTTTCTGGCGAAAAATTTTACCTGCGCTTTTAAGGGACAATTTTTGCGATATTTTCGTTTTGTTTAAATGTGAAGTTCACATTTTTTCCCCTTTGTTAAGTTCCCCAAAGGGATTGGGTTGGAAGATAAGGGGACATCTGTGGCCTAAGCTTATGGCATAATCGTGGTGGACTTTTGGTGACATGAGAGGAATGAAAAAGACTCAAATAATAATTTTATAGATCAATGAGAAATGAAAAACAATTACTTTTCCTCCTCCACCTCCGCTTCTTTCTCCTTCCTCACCTCTTCCTCCTCTTCTTCTTCCCTTCCTTCTCATCCTCCTTTACCTTCTCTTCTTCCACCTCCCGATTGTTCCTCCCCTCTTTCTTCTCCTCTTCCTTTCATCTTATCTCCTTTTTCATATTTTTCAAATTTTTTTAGGGCCATTTCACATTAGCATACCACGTAATTTGTGAAAACCAATCCACAATGCCTATTACTTTGGGCCTATCATTTATTGTTCCATATATCCCAACTTTTTTTTTTGCTTTTCAACAAGCCAAGAAAAAAAAAATTATATTGCTTATCGACTTGAAAGAGGAGAATTAAAAGAGGTGAGAAAGAGAAAGAAAAAAAGAACGGGGAACCTCTTTATCTCTTTTCCTCCCACTTTTTTCTCGCTATAACTGACAATGCCACAATTATTCTGCTCATAAATTTTATTGTACTTCAAACTTTGAAATTTTCAGTAGTTTTATTTCTCCCATTCCCCCTTTCCGTCTCTTTCGCGGCCTTTTTCTCTATTCATTTCTTTGAAAATATTCCTTCTGTTCATTTTTTTTTTCGATAAAATTAGCATTAAATTAAAAAACAAAAGCTATCGCCAAACTTAATGAGATCCGTTGAATTCCACGGCGATTAATAAACAAAAAACAATACGGATGAGATGAATGATTTGAACACATACGCCAAGTTCAATAGTAACGGTGAATTTCATTTTTTCGCATGCGTGACATGTAATAGTTTACGTGTCAAAAATGATGAATTTTTCCGCTGCTTCACTTTATAACGTGGAAATTTTCTGATTAAAAAGTCCCAAATAATGGAATAGTTGAAAAAAAAAAGACGGGTTGTTTTATTAATGCTATTGAAATGATGAAGATCCTTCTTAATGAATGATGAAAAGAAATTTGGAAAAGGGAAAAAGTTCAAAGAATGAAAATAAGAAGGATAATCTAATAGTGACAATTTGTCCAATCGATAATTAACATATGGAGTAACCGAATTCTTCAATAAAATCGTTTTTTCATCAAAATTAATGATCGAAAAATGAAATTACAATTTATACTATAATATCGAATAATGAATGAGAAATTTTAGAAATTCTGAAGCTGTTTTGGGGAAGAAATTGTTTGGAAGAACTGAAATTAATATCATAAGCAGTTCTTTAAAGCTATAGAAAATTATCAAATTAAACAACCTCTACCTCTCTCATATGAAGAAATAATTAATTTTGTTGATATTTTGAGATAGTTCTAAAAAAAAAAAAGGACACTTCAATTATTCCGGACACAAAGTTTGTGCACACTTTTTCAAAAGATTAAAATAACAAGTTAGCTAAAATAAAAATATACGTGAAATCCGTGGGTAATTGATTTGAAAAATATTCCACTACAAAACAAACGTTCCAATTTTAATGGTAAATTTATAATTTCATTCTCGATTTTTCATCTTTCGGTATTAAACCAGAAAACCGGATCAGGCAATGAAATAAGATTGTGATGTTATAAACTCGAATTTTATGACTGAGCAATTTCAAAGGTTAAAATTTTCATTGTTCATTATTAAAAAAGAAAAAAACAATTGGTTGACCTTTTTCCCATTGTTTTTTTCATTCGACTAACAAGGGAGGGAAAATGCGATGATTCATAACCATTGCATTGAGCACTATGATTCATCCATGCGGCCGCAAATTGTGTTTTGGAATTCGGGTTTTCTGGTAAGCGTTGGTTTTAGTATTTTTTGACCCCTATCCTGGTGGTTTTAGTATTTTTTGACCCCTATCCTGGTATATATTCCTAGGTGCTTAGTGTGAATAGAGGTACTGAGTTTAGATTTAATCGAGATTTCTTCATCTAAATATTGCTACATGATATATCATTAGCATTTTGATCCATAAATTGTTACTGTCTGCTCACTCTCATCTAATTGAGAAAAAATTTATAAAATCTGATTGAAGTAGGAATTAGGTATCCTTTATTGCTGTGATTTGCTGCTGTTTGTTTTATTTTGGCAATTGAGTAACTCACTTGGTTTTTCAAATCGGGTTGAAACGAAGTTTTTTGAACATTGATCAGATGATCGAAAACATCCTTTTGATGTCTTCAGTTTTATTTGTTTTAGTTTGGGCATATTGTGAAAAATTTTCACGATTATGTCTGCTCAACGTGAGAAGGATAAATCAAAGGTAAGTCTCATTCGCGTTCACATGATTTTCTTTCTACAAGCAAAATTATTTGGATTCATAAGACATGCAGTTGTGGAGCTTAATTAATAGGTGGTTGTTTTTGAGTTTTTTCAGCTTAAGCATATTTATTTATATCAGGTTAAGCTACGAAGCATATTAGGACGTTTCTTTAATTCAAACAACAATGAGGTCAATTCTTCATCATCATACTATTCTGGTCCTGGAGAAATCAGTTCTCCTTACAATACCGTTCATCAAATACATGTTGGCTATGATGGCAAAAAATTCACGGGGTTGCCGCAACCGTGGATGGACACATTGCTTCGTGATATCAGGTCACTGGTGGATTTTTTCAAATATCTGGAATTATGTTTGTTAAATAGCCTTAAATATGGTTTATTTTCTTACAAGCGTGACAAGTGCAATGAATTTTACTGTTATCTTCAGTATTCCTTTGCAGTGAAGCTGACCAGAAGAAGAATCCTTCCGCTGTTGTTTCGGCATTGAAATTTTATGCAAAAACTGTTATGGCACAGGAAGCTGATAAGCAGAAATTTATGATCACAAATTCTCAATTACCGTTTGACGACGAAAATGATGAAGAACCTGCTTCTCGTATCCAGCCAGTTGCAAAAACGGATGATATGGGCAATAGTAATATTCTAGTGTATAGTTTGTAAAATTCAAAATTTCAGCAGTAATAAATCTTGGCGTATTACTATTTCATCCATGAATGGAGTTTATATTTTCAAGAAATCGTGCTTATTAGCAAAACAAATTTGTTTATAGTAAAAGGGTCTCGAGATATGGGAAGTGATAGTTCAGCAGAAATTTCCACGAGTATTCCATCCATTGCAACTAGTGAATTTCCAGCTGGCGCACCTCCAATAGTACCTCCTCGACATTCACAGCACCCTTCTGCACCACCGTTACCACCTTCACGAAATTCATATTGGTAGGTAGTACCTTACGAGAGCAGTTTTTGGAATGATTAATATTGCATTTGTTAAAAAAGGCTATTCCGAACCCATGTTTTCAATTGTCTCTTTTTAAATTAAAAATGTAGCTTCAATTGTTTTGTAATTTAAGTTTTTATCACTTTGCAGTGCTACTATAACGTGTGAAGGAACTGTTGAAGCTTTATCGAAGGAATTGTCAGCCAAACCAATAGTAAAAAGTGGTACTCGAAAAACACCACCTCCACTGCCACCAAAACCAGCGGTTCGTAATCATTCTTAGACTGTTTTTATTGTGGGAATATGGCTTAAAAGAACTCGTTACTGGATAGTGAAACAAAAATGCGCAAGTAATACAATTTGAATTTTTATCAAGAAAAAAGATGATGGTATTCAGGGCTGGCGATACATTATCTTTCAAAAAGTAATAACTTGTATCTCAAATGAGATAACCAGCCATTCTCGGTTTGCCAAAAATCTCAAAAATGCAAAGGTAATTAAATTTCCGTGGAGTTTGGACATTAACAATAAAACAATATTCAACCCGTCAAATAATTTAATTTTGGTAGCGATGTTTGATAAATAGGAAAAAATAGCGAGGACTCACCTTTTATCTATTTAATCCCCTTTTTATGATGATGTTGATTCGCATGCATGACATGAACTGCGACCTTGCAGGAAGAAAAATGTACTTCCTTGAAAGCTTGCTTTTTTGTTATGAAGTGTCGTATGATTTGTTATAATGATGCTTACATTAGCTTTCTCAAAAATCGTAGTGGGATAGAATGAGGGATGTTGGTGCGAAAACTAGATTTTTCCATTTTGAATAAAAATACAACCCACTAATTTTGCGTCGTTGACTGTGGAGGAGGCTGGTAAAGAGTGGTAGAAGAGGAGGCAAAAGATTTTTTGGTGTCATTTACCCATATAGGTGTGAAATTAGTATCCCTAATATTTCGGAGATTGTACATATCTATTTTTTTGTACTTGTATTATTCTAAGAGCGGCAATTTATTACATCAAGACATGGAAGAAAAAAAATCACAAAAACTACATTAAATGTGTTCTATATAATACTTGTTCATACCCACAGTGTATCACTAAATGATATGAAATACGTACTTATTTGATTTTTCATTTATCGCGGTGGTCTTTACCTTATTGGCTGCAATTTTCAATTTTTGGAAGAATCTTTTTTACGCTGCGAATTCTTGTTTTCTATTTTTTTTCTCATAGTATTTCGAAACCACTGCTATGACAAATTGTTTTTCGTATACTGATTTATTTTACTAACTGGTTGTCATCACGAAACACTTCATTCTGTGGGCATTAAATTCCTTTCGTGCCATCATTCGGGAGATTTGTGCTTTCTGTCACTGATAGGTTATTCACATCGACGCCATTCTCCACAAAAAATTAGAAAATGTGCACTCCATATATGCCTCGAATAACTTTTGGTCATGTCACCATTTTCGGCTTACATCGAATTTATTGGGAATGAGTTAGCGGTAAGATTAGCTGTTTGCTTTGGTTAAAGACGTGCATTAATTATTTTATTGATATTTTTCGTAAATTTTCAGGGTGGGAGGCCGAGAGTAGATTCGTTCTTAAATTTGTATTTTTTTCAGATCCATTCATTTTAATCCATTAGTACAATTTTTATTTGTAATTTTATTTTGGTTTCCGATTGATTTTTAAAGATCGAAGAAAGTTCTACATGCAAAATTGCTGTTACCAAATTTCAGTAGATTTTGGCTATTCAATCGCAACTGCAGCTCAATTAAAAAAACAAACAAACATGAGATTTATAAATTTAAGCTGTTTTCAGCATTTGAAACCATCATGTTCACTGAGTGAACAGTTGATAACGCAACAAGATAGTCGAAATAGTCTTGGGTCACATTCATCAAAGGTTTCCGATGATGCTGATTCGAATATGGTTGTTGAATTGAGCACCGGAAATGAGTTGTTGGCGGCAGCAGTACAATGCTCGGAAAATGTTGTATCAGAAATCAAGATGGCAAATGCTAATAGTGATGCTGATATCAGCAGTAAAAGAACAGTTAATGGGATTTGTGATAACGTAAGTTGCTGATTTGTTGTTCAATCGCACAGTCGAGTCCGACTCATTGCGACCTCATGGGCCACCTCACGCCAAACCTTTCTGTTAGTGCATTCTTCCGAGTTCACTCAAGTTCATGAATGCGACAAACATGAA
>JABVXS010001024.1:0-19591 GCA_013365335.1 Madathamugadia hiepei | reverse complement strand
CCAATAATTAGAGGTCAATGAAGGTCAAAGAGATCATCAACAGAGCTCTGTTGAGAACCGACCGCTCACAAACAAATCACCATTGACTCCCCCTCTCTCTCTCCTTCCATTATCATAATAATGAAACTGTGGGAAGGTTCAGGTGAAAGACAAAGTGGAAATCAGAAATCACTAAAATTCATCGCCCATCACAATCTCCTCTATGTGGTAAATTTATGTTGAAAAAAAAACATTTAGAGAAATTAAAATGAAATCGTCGAGACTGCTTGAGGAAGTCGTTAAGTGAAGTACAGTATGCGTGGAAATGACTCCACTCTTTATGCTTGAAGTTTATCATCTGTCATTGCTTAGCAAATTTGGACGATGACAACGAAATTCGAAGGACCTTAGATTTTGGTTGCAGTGACCTTCCCTTGGATGACCATACAGGAGGGCTAAGCGAACTCCATCTGCCGGTGCTTAAAGTGAGAGTTGTCCTTCTTCTAGTCCCTTTCCTAGGATGGTCACTGAAAGGTTAATCTGCCTAATCTACCTAAGAACAAACTTGTATAACCAAGGTTAGACTGTCTCTGTCATGGAAGACCCGGAAAGTTTCATATCAATTACTCAAGTATAACCTCATCTGAAGGTAAAAAAATTCCACTTCACCACGAATTAATTCGACATGTAGTCATTTTCACCACATCATTGTATTCCAGGATAAGGAATATTGTAATCAGTCATCTTACTTGTTGGGAGAAAAATCCTTCTGATCTTTGATGCTTTAAAATTTTAAGAATTACTCCCATTTTTGAATAAAATAGTTTACAATGTAAAAACAACTGCAAAGAAGGTTTTTGTATAACTCGATATTAATTTTTAGCAGTAATTGAACCAATTAATTAAAATTAAACATTAGCAAAGATTAATAAACTAAAATTTGAAGGAACTAAACACTTTAAATTCCGAATTGTTTCATTACTTTGTTTTATATAATAAATCAAATATTCGAAATAATGCAGTTTTACACTCATCGTTTCTATTTTAATAAATCTGCGTTGGGATTTTTCATCATTGACTAGCTTGCGATCATATTTGTTGGCAATTGTAATTTCGAAAGTGATGGTGAAGGGTAAATCCACTTCAGGAATTTACAAACATTGGTTCTGGAAGGACAGATAATCTCGAGGTAATAATGGTACTTTTTCATTCATTTCCTCTTCTGAATACTGCATGGTATTCATTGCTTCAATAGTACGCGATTGACCAACACCTGGAAGTTATGCCAGTTATGTTTTGCCTAAGCGCTACTAGGCTGAATTAATTTACCCGCAGAAATATGGATTAATTTACCAGTGTAGAATATGATTCCCGAGACTGGACATATATTTGAAATTTCAAACAATTAACTAAGTGACCTATATTTCTCGCTAACTCTCTTCATCTTCTCGTGAAAAATACTTCAAATTCTTGACTGAATATGGTTCATTTTATTGTTCGATTAACTTAAAATTTCATTTTGTCTTAGATATAAGTAAAAAGCATTTGTAAAATGTGTCAAATTTTGAAGGAAATATGAATGTCGAACATTTAGGTCGGAATTCCAACTTATCAGTCTTGACAAATAATGCTCTGGATAATGGTGACCGTTGTCCATCCTTGAAACATGCTGTAGCACTGAATGTATAAAACCAATCGTAACGTAAATCAGGGAAAACTATACGTTGTGCACGTACTGTAATCCGTTCCCACATTGAAAAATGAGCATTGGGATTTTCCGTATAATAAACAATATAATTCTGAAAGATTTCATTATTTACGGGTTGACTCAAAAAAGCTAGAATATTCAGGTAATATGAACGTCTTGAATATTTTTTTCAAGCATTATTTTGGAAAAACATTCGCATACTCTCAAATAAATATCCGTTCTTTTAAGTGACATGAGAATCAACCAACTAAATTAAATTCCTCAAATATCTCCAATGAACTGAAAATACTTTTAAAATTGTAACATAGCAAAATCCATCATACCGTAACATCTCTGGTACGCTTGTAAGGTGGTTCCCATGATAGTTCAATGGTATTGGCATTTAGTCGTCGGGCCAAGATATGTTGTGGGCTAAGTTGTGGCTCTGTAAGACATTCCAAAAGTTGCATAAGCCTTCTGTTGTTCCAAGCATTAAATGTTTTTTTTAATATGTATAAAACTTTCGCTCCCTGATACTTCTTAATGTTCTAGCTGTTGAAATTTCAGTGTTTCAAAACCATTTCTTACAAATTAACATCGTGAACTTTTCTAAAGATTTGTTATGGTTTTTTTTTTCTTTCAAATGAATTTTTGCAAAATAAAATAATTTCGAAGAATTGTCTTAGTAAGCCTTGGAAAGTTGTGGAATGATTTGCTTTGATTAATTTTTATTTTATAGATTTTATAAAAAAAGTATTTTCGTTATTTTCAGGAAGGAATATGAAATAAATTTATTTACTCTTCTTAAAATTTTCAGTCAAATTTTACGGAATTTATTGTAAGGAAAATTTAGCAACCTGTATATTGTACCAGATAAACTGGTTTGCTTTCACCATAACGTGAAACAGCTGTAATATAGAATTCGTATAAAGTACACGAATCAACGCTCATAATTTCTGCCGAATGTTCTTGAATGCCACGTAGTTCACGCATCCTACTATTTTCTTGATGTCTAAATTCACTGCATCAATTACAACTGAAGTTCACGCATCCTACTATTTTCTTGATGTCTAAATTCACTGCATCAATTACAACTGAATTATTAAAGTGTTCGAATTCCGTAATTTTCACAAAACTTTGAAAAGCTTCTTTTTTTTCATTCAATAAAATATTACAAACTTTATCCGGTAGCGTATGTTATAGGTAACTTGATCGTCAGCAGAAAATGCTGGTGCCCATGCAAGCCGAATTGAGTAAGCGGACGTGGAAACAACTTGACATTCTCGTGGTGGATCTGGTGGCAAACGGGCGAACATGAATTCATCATCGGTTACTAAAATTGAACTGTTTGACTTCATGTTTTGGTGATGGTAGTTTGATTGGACGGTCGAAAATTTTTTCGACTAATTACAGCATGTATAAACCGTACAAGACGAATCTGTATAAGCTGAAATGTCTAAAAATGGAAATGTGTGGGAACCCTTTGTCTCAAGGTAGGGGGAGGGTGGAGGGGTCATTTCTTGGTTTCTTGGTCGGTGGATATCTCAACGAGTTTCCTCGTGTCGACCCTTTTTCACAACAATGCTCCACTCTGCTCGGTTTCAAGCAATCTGTTTCCACGTTTTGCCGCATATTTCTTTAATTTGGTCGGCTTTAAAAAATATATATATTTCGAGAAAAAAAAAGATGGAGAGGTTCATTAGTTGTCCAGAACAAAGAAATTCCATATAAGGCAATGCGTGAGATTACCACTGGGAGAATGTTAATAGACTGAAGTGCAGTGTAGGAACGTAGGCTACGAACGCATGCAGACGGAGGCGGGAGCTTTGCGTTTAAATTGCAATTTACACGTAGACAATTAATATCATGGGGATGGACGTCATTATGTGTCACGTTAGGATAGTGTATACAATTTACGAGCTGAATTGGATCATTTTACACTTTCTTGGCATATGTTTACATCTTGCATATACTTACTAGAGACTGATTAACATGAAACTAACTTTCGCCTTAAGGTTGCGACCAATTGAATTGTTACATCAAAATTCCAGTATACCAGTATCAAGTAATCGAAAAGTCTGTCTTTTGTTATTGGCCTTATTAAACTATCGTATATTATCAGTGAATAGGTATGAATTGTGCATTGCAAAATACGATGTGTAATTATTTGATGGGAATAATTGAACTTACACATGTGTGGTCCACGTTTTTGAAGCTTTCTACTCAATCGTCTTCTGCCCATTTTATTCATATGAGTATCACTATGTTCGAATATCATACCTTTCGCAAATTCCAAAAGCATACTTGCAGTTGCTTGTCGTCTTCGTCTAAATTATTATCAAGGTGGGAACACTTAGTTAGTTGGCATATATGTAAGTGTAGATGTCAAAAGATAGATGGAATATTTTATTTTTTTTTTATAAATGAAATATCCTAAAACGTTTTGTTGTGAGGATCGAATGATCGATAGTTAAATGATTAATATATTGAAAAGAGTCAACACAAAATGTTGATGAAATTCGATCATTTGCGCCGAAATATACAATGATAAAACAAAAAGAAACTGTAAGGAATAATTGTGGAAAATTAGCCATAGAATAAACAAAATGAAATGAAACAATTCCATATACCTTGCTTTTGCTTCACGAATAAGGAAAAAGGGATTATTTGTTTGAATTTTACGACCAATAAAATGAATTTCTTTAAGATACATTCGACCAACTACATCCATACACATTGTTGTTAAAATTATACCACCAATAATAACACATAACACTACTAGCATATTTTTTTGTTCCGGACGATAATCACCAAAACCTGTAATTTAGTGAAATTTCTCTCTTCTCTCTCTCTCTCCCTCTCTCTCTCTTTGTTTATCGATGTTATACAAATTAATTGTTGAATGAATGAATGCATTATGCATCATGAAATTAGCATATAAATCACAATGTTATATTTGTTATTCAGCAATGAAATATTTGTCTAAAATAATGCTAAATTAGCTAAAATTGCAATTAATTAATTAATTGCAATTTTAAACTCAAAAATGCGCTAACCAACTGTTAGAATACTGATAAAGGTGAAATAGACGGATTCGGTATAAGTCCAATTTTCTTTTGTTTTAATTATATATGAGGCAAAAAGTCCATATAAAAATACCAATAGAAATAAGATAACTGGTGGAAAACGTACAAGCTTCACTTTGTCTAACAGTTCCTAAAATTTGAAAATTAATAATGAGATATGATGGGAATTTTGGATAGGTTGAAGCGAGAAGCTTAATGCTTGTATATATATGTATGCTCATCAATATACCTTCTTAATCAATGTTTATTTTCCAGAAACACTGGAAGATTGGCTAACAGTGATGAAGTTAGCACTTCTCAAGGTATGAGTCACTGTGTGGTACGTTGCTTTAGATGAACTCTTCATCAATGAATTAATTAGCTAAAAGGAAAAATCAAAAATTCAATTACTTGTTCATTATCAGTCTCTGTAAAGACAGGTTGAGTTTCATCATCATTATAAGATCCTTTTCGGCGAACCTTCCATGTCGTAAACTTTTTCCAACAATTGTAATGAATCAAAAAAGCACATTCTGATATGAACTTAGCAATGTTAGCCACTGTAACTAGTGTTAATGGGATTCCTGAAATTTGCAAAAAAAAAAAAATTAAATAGAAAATTAATTTAGGAGAGGTAAAGCCTGTTGAATTTGTGCAATTCATCGATGCAACCAGGATTTAAAAGCTAAATATTAGGATGATATAAATTGAAAACTTCAGGTCACACCAATGAGGCAATAGATGACACCAAATAAGCGTCCGGCGAATGTTGATGGTGCAACATATCCATAACCAATTGATGTTAGCATAGTTGCAGTGAAGAAAAATGAGGTAATAAAATCCCACGATGGAGCATCTGTATCGTATCCATGCCGATATTTTCGATGAGCAGTAAATACCGTATCGACGTACTGCAATGGATTAAATGCTGAGAACTAACAAATAGTCTTGCACGTCACATCACGTCACGTCACGTCACATTATTTTTATTTTTGAAAATACAATAAATAAATAAAAAGTTTAACATGTTTCGTAAATTCAAATTTGAGAGCAAATTAATTAACTAATTAAACTTTGACTAAATTCAAGTTCAAATTTGTTTACCTTGTAAAATTGTTCCTTACTCTCTCGTTTGAATAATTCTTTCAATTTTGTTTTGCCTATTTTTTGGTATTTTTTCGAATGTGTTAATTCCCAAATTCGATCGGTGTATTTCTCCGCACTTAATTCAATTTGGTTTAGCTGAACTGCTTTCATGCTCTGAAATTCAAAATATTATCAAATTATCTTGTTATTTATTTATTTTTTTAATATTAAAATGATCCATGAGTGCCAATTAATTTTTATATAACAAAAAGTATTAAAACAAAAAAACTTTTTAATATTCTTTATTAATTTTGCAAATTATTTTTGTTCAAATAAATTCGATAATATATAAATTGAAGAAGGTCATATTTGATAATAATGGTTTCTTGTATTAAAATTAATGGAATAATAATTTCAACATTTTTTTTTTTTTAAATGATTACGACTGAGTGAATGAAAAATTCAACTATTCAAGTTGATAATAATAATTAATTACTACATCATTCAAATATATTTTGAAAAAAAAATTGAATTAAAAAAACTTTTATCATATTTTTTGTCAATTTTACATTATTACAATATTTCATCAAATAGTTCAGCCAATTAATTAATTAAAAGATAAAAAATTTTCCAACTTTTAGATGACGTCCTTCCAGTGCTTGAAATATCAATGCTCCAATGAGCATGTAAAGGATACAAGCTATAACCAGTAGGAAATGCGGTGAAATAAATTTGGTAAAAACTGAAGGTAAAATTTTTGCACTTCTGAAAGAAAAAAAATAAATAAAATTTTTTTGCAAAATAAACAACATTCAAATTATGCAAGGTTCAAAGAGCAAACATTAAATTTGACCTATATGTTTCATTACAAAAAAAAAATAAAAATAACAAATTGAGTATTTTCTAAAACAGTTAGGAAAGCCTGAGGAAGTAGATGCTTAACAAGTACCTGAAAAAAGACGCCATATTTAAGCTTGCTAGTCAATTTGTTGATTTCAAATTGAAGTAAAAATTCGAGCACTTTTGATGGTTCCTCATTATTGCCTTTTTAAATTCACAAACATTTCACAACAATTATGTTAGGCGGATGAGAGTAATAAAGCAAACGAAATGGAAAATGATCGAGTAACATTGACACAGGAAAATATGATAGAGCTACTAGCTAGAGCTATATGCGAATATTCATCGAAATTCAAGCAATCGACTTACTGCAAAAAAAAAAAATTCCTTTGGGAATCAAAATTCGATATTTTTGCTGCTTTCAAAACTGAAATATACTTCTATCAAATTTTTGATTGCATTTAATGCAACATGAAATTGAGTATCAAATTAATGGATATTTTTGAAGTAAATTAAATGTTACATTGAGAAATCATTGAAACATTGAAAAAGGCGAAATAAAAAAAAAATGAATGAAATTTGTTTATTCAACCCATTGATCGCAATACTTTTATTTATATTTTTATTTTTATTTATTTTTTGCATGCAACCAAATGTAAATGAAATTCGGCATACTTTGAAGTATGATGATGGGATATTTTGCCGATAGTAGTGTTGTTGTTGTTGTTGCTATTGATCAAATTGTGATATCACCTTTGTTTTATGACATTTTTCATTGATATGGATCGGCTTGATCCGTTTATTCACCTTATCATAAGGATTTATTTATATTACTTTTTTTAGGATGCAAGCAAATAGCAAATGAAATTCGGCATACTTTGATGTATCATGATGGGATATTTTATTGCTAATATCTTTTAATTCCATTTAAA
Organism: Madathamugadia hiepei; assembly: GCA_013365335.1. Lineage (NCBI taxonomy): Eukaryota > Metazoa > Nematoda > Chromadorea > Rhabditida > Onchocercidae > Madathamugadia > Madathamugadia hiepei. Next base: position 12,002 of record JABVXS010001024.1, on the reverse strand, counting down.
AATATTTCTACTTTTTATGTTTTCTTTCAGTGGAATAATTAATTAGGCATTAAAGCTAGAAAATGATGATAGATTAAGGATGAGCTAGGATGAAGCTGATTACGATAACGTCATATAGAAATTAAGCACTCACTATTCGATATACAGCTACCCTTGATGTGATCGCCGTTGTCACACTCGTCTTATACCTGGTATTTATAGTTAATTAAATAACATTGAAGTCTAGGAAGAAGAGTGCAATTAATTAAAATGCTGCACAAAACATGCACCCAATTCTTGTTGCAGATACTTTGCACGATTTTACTTATTCCACATTCTAATGCGATAACAGATTTCTTCCTTTCTTTTTGTGCCGTGAAAATAACATGGGAATTGACTTGATGGATGAGAAATCAATGGAAAAATGAATAGCTAAAAATTTAACCAATCAGTTTTGAAAATTTAATTGATAAAATTGGTCGTTCAATATCCATTCATATTCTATCATGCTTTTTGCAATGTTATTTCAGTAATGATGCAATTTGCAAAAAGCAAAAAAAACAAACAAACAAAAACAAGCCTGAATAGAAGAAATCAATGAAGTTTTACTATAAGTACGAGATTTCTTTTTTAATCTTGGTCAATGAAATTTTGAGAGAAAAAAATAAGAAAGAAAATTTTAAGGTGAAATGGCAAATGAAGAAATTGATGATGTACCGAGAGAAATCAATAATATGGGCATATTTTCGTCTTCATATTTTAGTGGCTAAAAATTGTTCAGTTTTAAAATTCTTGCTTGCTTTTCCTTCTTTTTTTTTTAAATTACCATTAAACATTTGAATATCAATTTTGACTAGTGACGAAAAATTTTACAAATCATTTAGGAAATTCTAGATTTGTAAAAAAATTTTTTTAACTCAATTAATAAGATTCGAAATTTTTGCTAAAAATTTTAAAGCTTGAAATTTGAAAAATTCATGTCCGAAACAATTTTCCACATTGTATGGGTCAATTTTTTTTTTACCTCAGTATCAGTATTTTGGAAGTAAAATGAGGAAAGAGAATTAATTCCTCAGATGTTTCAGTAACAGGAAATTGATCTTTGGTTTATTTTCAAATATTATGCTTCGAATGTTGTTCTTGCCATCACAAGGGCCAACAGAAACAAGAAGCCTGCAGCAAACATTGCTTGCCCGTTGCACATTCTAATTCTTCTGCTTCCTGACTTCTCTGAAGTTTACCAAGTAAAAACTGACCTCTAATCATGGGTATTGCTTTTGTCCGCTTTCTTTATAAGGTTTCAACTGTTACTGTAAAATTTCTGTGTGCAATATCAAATCCGATATGTTATCACCGACGACAGACCTTTGTGACGGGTTGGGTCGGGCAAAGATAGTTGCATGCAGAATGAGATGCAACAGTTTCAAATACTTTGGCCCTTCTCCGACAATGGCCGTATGAAAGAGGAATTCTATGCAATAATAATAGCTACCACGTGGATGAAATGGGCAAAAAGTACAACAGAAATCACTTAAGATGAGAGGATAAAATGATCGCAACCAGTCCTATAGGCAATACAAGGGGAATTGAACACAACACCTACTTGAATCTATGGAGCGGAACGTACGAAGACAATGCTCCGCAGTAGCGGACCCTGCAACTAAGCGGGACAAACAAGGAAAAAAATTTATTCAATTTAAAATTGATTTGAATTCTTCATGTGAACGACTGAATTGTTGCAAATTCAAGAGAAGTGTGTAATGTTCATCGAATTACTGCGACGATCATGCATTCCACAATGCCAAATATCGGAACGATTTGTTTCTACTTTTCGATGAATGCAAACAAAAGACCAGTGGTTCCGACTTATTTCGTTGAATATATTCCTTCTGTCTTTTCATTTCATAACAACATCAGTTATAATGATAAATCAAGTGTAACTGTTAATTTTAGCAAATGAGGTAGACTGCCTGATATGATCATTTCCGGCCACATGACTGCTTATGGTTCATTTTTTCAACTGAGGACAGATTAGTAAATTGATGAAACAAGTGATTGTAGTAAGCACAGGGTCAATTCTACCGCAGTCCACTTCTATCTTGTCTGGTGAAGTGCTCCATTAATCATAAGAAGAGAGAGAGAGAGAAGTGAATGAATTATTAGTATGGGTCAAACCACTGTTGCAATTTAAAATTAAGACCGAAGTAATGCTGAAAAAAATATTGCACTGAGCTTCATGATCCAAAGTACAAGAATAGTGCACGACGACATGCTGAATTATTACAGAATGCTAACACTGTTACTGATAATGGCTTCATGAAAAGTAGCCTAGGAAAAGAAAAGATTAATGGAGAATGTCCCCAAATTGAAACAAAAAAAAAAAACCTACAAGTCGTTTTTTTTTTTTTAATTTTATAGACGTTATACTGTGCTTTCGGCGTATAATTAAATAACCTTTATTGTCCTTCAATCTAGTGATGATATGTATTTTAGTGATAAGGGAATTTTTCAAAGAGAATAAATATCATAATTGCTAGGAATGATGAATCAGTGTTCAAACATTGTCGAAATTGTTTGAATATAAAGTGCTTTGAAGAATAATTCTGACAACAAATTGTTTGAAGGACATCAACTTAAAGTTTGAAACATTGTCCGCGTTGCCAAACTTATGATAAAAGAAAATTTTTCGTTTTCAAACTTACCATTCTCATTCAAAAGTCATTTTTCAAAATGAAAAAAAAAATCTAATTAAAGCAATTTTTTTGAAGAAACATAGGCTTTTGGAAGTGAACGAATGTTCTGCCGTAACATTTGTTTCTTAGGTCCACTGCAATAAAGTGACTTATTGTTTGTTGGGAAAATCAGAGTAATTTTTAGTAAATAGATCGCGAAATTAACCGATCACGTAAAACCTCCAACTTCGACAATAAAACCTTCATAAATAAAATGTGGTAAAGCTATTACAATCGAAGAACGTTTTGAAACTGACTGTATTATGCATAACATCAATGCCATGTAAGAAAAGAAAGAAAAAATCACCGAAATGGTTAAGCACGAAGAATTGGAAGTATGAAATAGTTCGAAATGTTAAGGGATATCGTTTATGTCGTGCAGCCCACCCCACTAATGGATTGACAGATTAATTAGGAAATCATACAAAGAAGCGTACATGTAATCTAACACATAAGCTATTAATGCATCGCTAACAGACTGTCATGAACTGTAAAGACGTAAAGACGGCAGAGCATTCCATGCAAGCTAGATCACAGGCAACAGAATTTGACATGGGTAGTACGTGCACACAATTATAAGTGGGTAAAACGCTCATCACTTGAGGACAAAGGAGTACCCTTCATGCAATGAATCCTTTATTTAGTATAGTCTTGAGAATCTTTGTGCGGGGAAATTAATTTGGTCACTTGCAATATCTAAAATTTTCTCGGTTTTACTGACATAATCGATACCGATGGTAAAGAAGACCCTCATTTCCTGTTGTACTTCGGTACAGCTTTTTTGAACATTGATGAATGCACAAATGGATTACCCATAGTCCAGTGGATAATCCGCATGTCGAGAGATTGATAAGCTGCACATAGAAGGGTTCAATCCCAAATATGTTATCACCAACGACAGACCTTAGCTACGGGTCGGTCGGGCGAAGATAGTTGCATGAAGAATTAGATGCAACAATTTCAAATACCTTGGCTGAACAATCTCCGTAAGAAAGAAGAATTCTACGCCACCTGGATGAAATGGGCAAGAGGTACAATAAGAAATCGCTTAATCGCTCAAAGTCTAAAACACTAACTGAGGAGCCGGACGTATGAAGACAATATTCCACAGAAAGTGGATCATGCAACCAAGCGGGACAAACGCTAAAACGGAAAAAATAAATAAATGAATGCGCACAAATACTAGAGGGAAATGTAACCAATTAAATGCAAAAAAAAAAAAAAAAAAAAAACACGAATTTAACCGATCTTATTGGCGCTAGAAATTTTTATTTTGCTTGTTAGAAAAGCGTAGAAAAGATGTAGAAGGATATATACAGGATCATGGAAAAGATATGAGGATGAAGTGAAAGTATCAAAAGACCCGGAATTTGAGGAAGAATTGGAAAAAAGGTAAGATATTTCTACGTAGCAAGAAAACGGATGATCGAGTGGGAAATTCCTGCGAATCCTTGGAGATGAAAGCTTATTCATGATGATGCATATATTCTTACAACATGACTAATTCTGGACAGAAAGGCTTAAGAAGTCCAAAATATGCAATGAGCAAGAAGAAAATAGGATAATGCAATAAACAGACAGTATGATTGATTTTAAGGAATCCTTATCGTCGTCACCTTTGATTAACGGGTTTCACAAAAAGACGTTATCGTTGGTTTGGTAGAAGGAGTCAATTGAAGTAGGTATGAATAAGTGTAATAAGCGCTTAGTGATATTATGCCAAGGATTGAAGGCTTTTTAGGTTAACTTGTTCGGGTTATCATGGAAGTAAAGCTGTTCACCTTTTCCATGTAGTTGTCAAGGGATTTTCTAATCTGTTGTCTTGTCTATCAAAATACTTCGGTGATATCACGACTTGTTGTTCTCTTAGATCTTCCTCACCACCTCAGTTTGCTTACAAAATTTCCTCATATAGCCTATTAATTATTTCCTGGAAAGAGCTAAATTTCATGATGAAATATGGTAAACTCATAAAATGCCGCTTGTCTTCCGTGGTACTTCCGATCCTACTGAAATATTGCTTCTCTTCTCAAATGGATGGTCATAATGGAACTTCTAAAATTGGTCAGTTTTAGAGAGCATCTTGTTGATTAATGAATTTCATGCTGATTTCTCTTGTGTATCACTTTTTTCTGCCTACGCCTGTGGTCAACATTTGGCGTGGGAAGTTTTTTTTTTCTTGAATTTTTGCAAAATTTTTCACTGAACATAAGGAAGTTATGACATGAGGAGGTAAAAAAAACAACAACTGTGATATATGTCTTTGATCATTGGACCGTTGAAAGTTCAGTTGAATCACCCGAATGTACAATGTGAGACAAACCAGACCATGCCTTTCTTTTTCAGTATTTCAGGATAATAATATATATTTGAACGGTAATGACATTTTATGAATTCTTTGATTATCATTCTTTCCAATTAATTAATCAATGAATAATTAATTAATTATCTCATTAATCAATATATGCTGTTTTCTCCTTCCAGATGAAGATGAATTTCGTTTACTTTTTTTATTGCTCATTATTTCCATTACTACATTGATTTTATTATTTTTTAAAACTATTATTGTATTGTTAGTATATTTTTCATTTCGTAACAAATTATTTAGTTGCAAAAATTTGCAAATATAAATTTTGCTGTGAAACACAAAAATAGTGGGCGTTCATTTATCGTTAAATCGATTAAATTTTGCTGTAAATGACTAGAACTAACATGTGTAATAATAGCATCGTGAGAGTGCGTCCTTTGTAGATCTAATATGAAATGGACTTTGAAAATTGACCATTATCATTGCATTATCGTACGTGCTGATAAGTCTATCATCGATCAGTCATCATCAATTTCAACATTCAGCAATCAACTAAGGTTATATTGAGTTGATAATCAGGATTTGTTTACATCTATAATGTCTATATTGTACGTTACCGTACAGTTCCAATACTAATTTCTCCAACATTTATCCTAATTCTTTTTCCTCTTTATCTCTGTTTAAATGCGCATTTGGAAATTTCACTTGCAAATACTAGATGATATTGATTGGCATCAAGAACAGATCAATCATATCAGTAATTATCCATCTTACAGTATGCTTAATTCTCACATGTAGGAGAATGTGGAAAAAAAAACTCTTTGCATCAACTTGTGTGATTCATGATGGACCGTGACAATTTGAAATTTTCTATTTACTCTAAGAAATCTTACATCTTACTTGCTTACACCCCATCATCTCTAATTACTATCGCATAGATATTCTCGAGTTTCGTTCCGTCTCATCTTCCAGCCCTTCTCTTCGCGTTTATTTTTTATACACATGAAGATGAATGTTGAAATGAAAAAAAAGTCTTTATGTATGTCAGCATACTTCACAAAACTTGTTGATGCACTTGTTCTCAACGACACGATCTTCCACTTATTACACTTTTACCTTTTTTACTATATACTTTTGAAATGTCAAATTGTTTTTCACATTGAACATGGAACTATTTTTTCCCGCACTACAAGCAACCACAAACCAGATAATCTGCTTATCGATCAGCATTCACCAGATTATTTCATTTCACCTGTACCATTTCTCGACCACTTTCTTGCTATTATCAAATGTTACAGAGTTGAGAAAATTATTTATTACCTGTGACTTATCAGGCATTCTGAAATTGTAATTCATTAAATAGTTTGATTTAATTCAATTCATTCTCGAATTTTTCCAATTGTCATTTCTATTCCATTCTCGCTCAGATATTTGCAGTATGCTTTAGTTTAAAGATCCTAAATTGTTATTCAATCGTCCAAATCAGAGATAATACAGCTTGTAAGGTTTGGTTCTTTGATTTTTATCGAAATCTAAAAGCTTGAAGGAAGTTTCAAATTAATTCCTTCAGTTAATTATCAAAATTTTACTGGTAAAACGAGCTTGTAGCAATAACAGGTGGGAAAAAAGATATGTCAAGCTTAAAACATGAACTTTGATTTGCAGCGATGATTTCAATTTACACCAAAATTTTTTCATATCAAAAAATATGACCGAATAGCTTTGTTTATCTAAAATGCTTTTTTTTTTAAATTACATATCTTAAATAACTAATATTGGATTATTCTGCAATTTTATTTGTATGAAAATGGAAATTTTAACAAATTAAGTCGAATTTTTTTTCACCATCTAACCTAATTAAACTATATAAATTAACTGTGATGAGGGAAGGATTGAACGAAACGGTGGCAAGCAAAATTGATTGGCTAATGAGTTAATTATGTAGAAGCAGAGAAATGGTAATTGCAGAGCGCTCTTTCATGCTGACCATGTAATTAACTGGCTATTCTGACGGTCGGTTTTCATCGGGATTTATTCCGGAGCTGTAGTATCCGGTAGATAGTTCACGTGGTGCAGGTAGGATTGGGAGGAAGTCATCGTAATTTTAGGTAATTTTAGGGAGTAAAGGGATTTTGGTACGAAATATAGCGATGAAATTGCGGTCATCGATTGTTTAGCAACTGTGCGGATAAAATTTCTGCATTTTGACGACGATTTATATTTCATCTGTTGCAAGACATATATATTAGTGACGTTGTGGATAACAAACGACAAAAGTGTAATATTAGTGATATTATCGATGTTACAGTGATCTACTACAATGATAGCGCTTAATGATGACGATAAGCGACGTTAATGATAGTGATGATAATGTTAATGGTGGCATCGGAGAGAAACCATTGACAAACTTGATAAGAATAGCAAGGATGGGTAATTATAAAAGGCATTGGTAGCAACCGATCATGATGATAGTGATGGTAGACTGGAGAAAAGATTAATGAACAAATTATAGAGGTAAATATAATGATCGCAATGCGAATTAGTTAAATAGTGATGGATGAGGAACTGTACTGGTATTTATGCATTATTAGAGAGCGTTATACAACGGTAGAAGGTCCGAGAGATTGGGTAATATAGTTTTACAGTGTATGTATGCTCAAAGACATACACACAACATACCTACTACTAAACTAACGGATATTGTACATATATTCACATATACATACATATATATCCCCATATAACTCACATTTATCTACAATATATGGGTGCGCTCACCACCCCCATCTTGACATGCAGACATATTAAAAAAGGTTGTATAATTTAGAAAGATGATATATGGAGAGGATGATTGTAGAGTTCTCGAAAAGGAAGAAGATAATTTTGCAGAGAGAGAGAGAGAGAAGAGAGGTTGGTTGGTTATATGGGGAGCAGTTGTCAAAGTGGAGACCCTTGACATGGTGACAATGCTTTGCCCGATCGGTCCTTGCAGTGTATGTCGCCACTCTGTCACACTGTTATCAACTCTTTTATAGCATATTATTGTAATTAGTAATTCTATTTCTCAATGCAATTAGTAAGCTCTTGCACTATTAGGATTAACATTTTCAGAAAAATTACTATTACTGTTGTCAGGAATATCAAGATAATGCTTTGGTGTCGAAGATGTTTTAATCATCGAGAAATGTTGAATTAGCATGATTGTGAAGTTAGTCGTGGCGACCTGTGGAAGAAATATACAAAGAAGAAAAGGGAAATTCCTTCACATGGATATTGTGTGGATTCGTTCAGTTCCGAGCAGTAATTTCGTGAAATTTTCCATTTCAGTGCTTAATGTGAAACTAATTTGAGGTATTGCCAAGAAGAAGTCACTATTATGTGTGCAAATACAAGTGGCAGCACGACGTGAAATAACGTGTTCGATGGCGTTCGTGAATGGTAATGTATAATCATCATTCCTTGGATACACCATCTAGCAAGCGACCAAATTGCCTGGATCGGATCACTTTTTTGTATCAATTTTTATTTCTACAGTTTACAATAGGATATATTTCCTGTTTCGGTATACAAAAAAGAACGAATGAGCAGCGGAATGGTTAGAGAGGATTCGGATGGATTTGAAGCAACTCATTTCGCTTTTCTTCAACAGAACAAAAACATGTTGGCCAGTAATGTTCTCTGGAAAAGAAAAGTGCGTAGGGGAAAAAATTTTTTTGCATGATTTTAATAGAATTGAATATATGGGTTTTTTCCTTAGATTTTCATATTTTTGATTCAGGTGAGAAGAAACTATCTAATTTTCTGAAATTTCAATACAAATTGGAAAAAATTCTTATTCAGATATTTTGAAATATATTACTAGGTCAAACAAAACTGATGGTGCATTATAGTAACGTTCTGTCCTACCGGGACCATAAAATTTTTTTGTTAGAGTTGAAAGTTTGGGTTTTTTGTTTTGTAACAGTGAATTCGTTTTTTTTAGTTAATAGCAGTCTTTTACTTTTCCTTCATATCTCGTAGCACATTTGCGTACAATGAAAACTTGTTTTTCACTGTTTTTTCCTTACATTCTATAATTCTTCAAACATATTATTTTACTTTACTCTATCCCGTCCTGTATGTGTCATTAAGCCACACTCTGGCCTGCAATTAATTGGTTTAGGGGCTTATATTCAAACAATTCGTATTTCAAGCGAGATATGAATTGTGTCAATATCGCCAAGGGGAGCATAGTTATTCAGTTCCCGCTGATACTCTTCCTTTTTTGACATCTAATTTTAATCTAACGGTGATTAAAAGGAGTTTACGAAGTGGGACTTTTTTTATTTTAGCTGATTTTTTTCGTACTTGTACATGGTGTAATAATTATAATCTAGCTTCGCTTCAAATGTTAAGAAAATGTAAGTATGGCCTAGATTTCCAATGAATTATATTTGTTATTTATAATGTCTCTTTTTGGTCTTAGTTCTGTTTTTGTTCGCATGATGCAGAACTGGATCAGATAATAGAAATGGTCTTTTCATTATTTAAAGTGCATGCAACATCATTCCTTTTTTGGAAAAAGAATGAGGGACGGGGAAAAACAATATTTTTTCATTTAACAGCTAATTTTCCAGCCTGATTTTTTTTATTTATTTTTTAATAAGGTAATTTTTTGAGTTGTCTAGGACGCTTAACAGCAAAGTATGTATTACTGTTTCATCGAGAGAATGTAGTGAATGGTGTAATGTTGAAAATCTGTTTGAAAATGGGTTGCTTAGAATTTCTAAAATAAAATTTTTTTAAAAGGACTTGAAATTTTCACTTTATCCATGTCAAATTTCAGGAGCAGCTGGTGAAATGGGAAACATCAGAAACAAATCGTTTGCCATCGGTTCGAAAGCTTAATCCTGAATCGAAAGTCAAGTTTACTGTAAGTGATTTTTTTTTTGTTTCAGTACGTTATGAAAATTTACTGTTGTTTAATGATAGAGCAATTAGAAGACAGATCTTGAAATAGCGGAGTTTTTTTACGTAATATTTGATGCTTAACAGCTAAAAAGATTTTCTAGGACGAAGACATATTTCTGAGTGCCTGCTTAAGTGGTGACCTGGAAGAAGTTGAGACATTACTCAACGATGGTGCAAACATCAATACTAGTACGGTGGATGGCCTTACGGCTTTGCATCAGGTTATAACGTCATTGCAGCTTCATAAGTAGTAGCAATTAGTCATGCTTAAACTTAAAAATCAGCTGTCTTGCTAAATAGACTTTTTCCTGTCAAAACAAACGTTTTTCCTGAAAAATTTTATTTAAGCTTTAACAGCAGGCAATTGACGTCAACCTTTTTTTTTTGTTTTTTTAAATAAGACAAATATAACTTCTGAAATGAAAATTAAAGCAGCTTTTCAACTTGTATGTGAGCGACATAATATAATAGAAGTTTGTAGTTTGTTATATATCAATAAGTATGCACTGAAAAATAAATTTAAGGCAGTTATCGATGGCAAACCGAAAATGGTGCAGTTTTTAGTGGAGCATGGAGCGAACGTGAATGCACAAGATAATGAAGGTTTTTTATTTTTGCTTTTTTTGTAACGAGCTTCTCGTTTGTGTGGTGAAACTAATTTACCGTCTTCTATTTAGTGAACGATGACAAGTTCACTTTCTTTCAGGTTGGACTCCTTTACATGCAGCAGCTTGTTGCGGAAATGTCGATTTAGTTGAGTATTTATGTGCAGAGGGTGGTGATATTTCCATAACAAATAGTGATAAGGAATTAGCTGTCGACTTGGCAGAGGAAGATGATTGTCGTTTGGCTCTAGAAGAGGAACACCATCGGCAGGGTATCAGTCCGGATGAATGCCGAAACAGGTATTCATACTATTTAATGATTAGTGGACTTATATTACGCAAAAAGCTTTTTCAGCATCGAAGAAAAATCAATCAGCACTGCAAGCACTATTTGTTGAATCCATTTACATTTGTATCTGGTTTTGTCTTATACAAGTAAATGGAAGTTCTAGGAGCATAACGAAGGACTTAAAGTTTTAGGTGTGAAGAAAAAATTGGCTTCAGTTGCTCCAGTTTCTTTATTACAGAGAATTAGCAATAATGAGACGTGATGTAGAGCAGTGGCTTAAAGATGGTGAAATGCATGATCATCCGCACTCTCGAACCGGTGCCACAGCACTTCATGTCGCAGCCGCTAAAGGGTTGCTATTTGTTTCATTGCAAGAGAACCAAAATAAGAATAGGATATAGTGCAATTAATCTTGAACTGCATACTTTTAATTTTAACCTTATTTTTTGCCATTGTAGCTAGTAGTATTTGATATTGTTCGTAACAGTTAGATTTTACAAATTTTTTGTTATCAGTAATATGCCTTATATTTCTGCCGGAATATGCTTACACATTGCTGACCAGTCATCCGCACTGAGGTTATTTTTTTCTCATATCATCCTTTTATTAGTATAGGACTCTGTGACATTTGAAATTGAATGAGAACTAATATTTTTGAATCTTTTCTCTATCTTTTGATCATTTATTTACTTTTCCACTTAAATTACTATTTAATTTGTATTTTTAAAAGGACCTTGAAGTACTGTTAGTTAACTAGTAAAATTGTTTCAGGTATAACGATATAATAGGGTTACTGCTTAAAGCCGGTGCCGATGTAAATTGTCGCGATCGTGATGGCTGGACTCCGCTTCATGCTGCCGCTCATTGGGCTGAGCATGAAGCGGCTGCCATTCTTATTCAAAATGGTGCTTCTTTCTCCGAACTTACGAATAATGTTAGTTCTGTATAACATGATATTTTCTAGACATGGCTGTTGTTTTCTTTGGCGAAAGAGTGAAAGTGACATAAATTAGTGCGAATTTCTACAGTTGATAGGAGATTACTTTCGGTTCATGATTCCCGCTTTTTTCCAGTTGCAAATTTTTTTTCCATATTCTTGTTTTTTTTTTTTTTTTTTTTGGGTGGTAACCAAAGTTAAC
>JABVXS010001023.1:0-19596 GCA_013365335.1 Madathamugadia hiepei | reverse complement strand
GTTGTTGTTGTTGTTGTGGGTGTTGTTGTTGTTGTTGTTGTAGTTGTTGTTGTTGTTGTTGTTGCTGTTGTTGGTGTTGGTGTTGTTGCTGTTGCTGTTGCTGTTGCTGTTGTTGCTGTTGTTGCTATTGTTGCTATTGTTGTTGTTGCTGTTGTTGCTGTTGTTGCTGTTGTTGCTATTGTTGCTATTGTTGTTGTTGCTGTTGTTGCTGTTGCTGTTGTTGCTATTGTTGCTATTATTGTTGTTGTTGTTTGTTTTGGTCGAAGAGGACCTTTACAATCAACAAAATTAAAAATTTCAATTAGATTTGGCTTCATCCTTCTCACTGATAACTAGCATTTGGAAGAAAGAAGTGTGCCTCCCTTCGGCACCATCGAAGACGACAATTTCTCCGCTTTGTCGGAAAAAATCCTGAGGAAGTTGGCAGATTAACAACTGCCAGTTAACAACTGTCATGTTATTGTTGAGAAAACTTTGCTAATAACACATTTCAATTGAGACAAGCATATCGACATCAACACCACTGAATGTTAATTAGCTGCTGATCCATCAGGTAGGTGCCGATTGAAAGGTTGCGCCATCGCCACTGCACTAATTGCACCGCACTTCCATAACAACCACTCCATGAGCTTCACGGCAAACTTGAGGTCTTACGGTAGTTACACTTATGCCGCAATATTGATCTAATCTGAGATAAACTTTCATTTCTTCTTTGAGCAACCACCTGACCAACCACCACAAATGGACGAATGGAAAGTTTTCATTGGAAATGGTTGGAAATGAAAAACTTTCAATTAATATCGAATGCAGGAATTTTATTTTTGAGTTTGCTTTCATATAACAAGCAACTTTTGCCAGGAATGTAAACATGCATCAAATTAATTCACCTGGCCGCGAAGTAAATTTTGTTTATTATTTCCCCAACCACTTGCCAGGCGAATTATACGCTCAGATCGAAGCATTCCATAAGCCGAAAATGAAATCCACCAACCTGGGAAGTGCTTTTGGAATAGGAAAATGTAGCTAATTTGTTGAGGTCCCTTTTGAAAAGTTCGAGGGAACAATTCGCGGAGTCTGAGGAACTAATCGATACTCTATCTTTTATGCTTCTCGACCCACAGTCTCCCCAATTTATCGCTGAGAAGTGCAGAGGCTCGACAATGCATTTTCCCTTTCCTTTAATCCAAAAGGTTATATTTGACATTTTCAAAGGAAATTTGAAAACGTTTAATTTGCAATTTACCAAACATTGCAACAATAAGAATGGTGAATGTCGCGGATAAGGTGATAAATGTCATCCAAAATGATATTTTAGCATAAAGCCTTATTCGGCGCTTAACTTTCACTTCGAGAACTTTCGGGTCATAGGCCATTTGAATCTGAATGTACAAATCTAAAATGAAGATTTAATGGAAAATGCAACTGAAACCAACAATGACATTCCATGAAAGCTTGCTCACAACCACAATTGACATCAGTGCTTATCTAGGCTTATAAACAGCACTTATCTCTCCCGGAAATCCAGGATAACTCGTAACTTGTAATTCTAGAATTTCAGAATTACTTTAATTCACTTGAGCAACCTGAATTAGCTAAATTTCAAAGAGAGAGAGAGAGAGAGAGAAACACAAAAATCGCAAAATTCATTGAAATATTGGCTTGATGGATTGCTTGTAAGAAACTCCCTTATTCTTTTAAATGCCAAACTTCATGCTTAAAGCAGATTGTGCTTCACTAATGATCTCGCCGCGTGTCCTTTGCCTTCCTGAATTAACCATCTCCATTTTAATTTCTGTTGTTTGCCTCCATTCAACAAAGTGTTTGCAATGATTGACGGTCAGTTTCAACGAACCCTTCCTCCTTGCATTGCATCCTCACTTAGAAGCTCCGTGGATTCATTGGGAACAGGTAAACGCAATGATGCAGGTGGTTTCCGCTTCACTGTTTCCCGGACTGTTTCCCGGGCTGGTCTTGTGACATCAGACTGCGTTTGATCCAGTAAATAGACCGAGTTTTCTCGAACACTGCCTAAACCAGACAGTTCTAAACAGTAACTGGCAGTTGAATTTTGAAGTAATAATGCTAGTATTAGTGGGATATTAATGAACTTTGACCTGTCAACTAAGATAAAAGTTATTTCTTTTGGGTTTTTGATTTTATTTAAAAAGTTAATTAGTTTACTTGTGCATCTATCGGTCCATGTCACTTTGACATTCATTTTCAGGCATAAAAATTGATGAAAAAACCCAGAAATGAATGGAATTTCTTGAAATTTATTAAAAGTTGAAAGTGTCGATGAAGGGCGTCTGTCTTGTGGGAGCTAGGTTTCTCACAGCAGTGCAGTTATCGTCGCAGTAAGTCTCTCCGGCCGTATTCGGTTGAAAATTTGATGAATTTAATTGTAATGTTTGTGTTGTGCAATGCTGCAGATACCCACCTCTATTGATCGGCTTTTTTGAGTACCATTCTTCAGATTTAACTTTCAGTTTAGTGGGCGACCCTGTTCCTAATTCGCCGTCTTCAACTATCGATTCTTCCAATCGCTCCAATGGTTTTGGTATTTGTTTAGCCTTCTCCTGAAATTAAGGAGCAATAGAGGTTGGCTCGGCACACGTCCAGTTTCAGAATGGGAGTGCAAGTGAAGCGTTGCAGCTAAGGTACGGATGACAAACACTAAGCTTTTGGCCTTTAGCTTGGCCACCTGCTTGCTTAACTGATCTAGTAGCTTGGCAATTTCCCTCCTTTTGAATTAAAAAATTTCTCTACTTTTCCATCATGAAGTGGTTTGCTGAGTAAAATGCGAAGTTTTGTTAAATTGCTGAGGGAACTCCGTCTCCCTGTGTGACTTTGCGCTTCTTTCTTCCTAAAATCACTTTTCCTGGAAATCAATAATTACTTGATATCATTGCAAAATTTGCCTGCTTGTTTCGATTTTCTAGCCAAAATCTAAATTTGTAAAGTTTTCTAAAATCGTTGACATTCTGGAAAATATTTTGTTCTTTACGATTCGCTATCCTTTACGCTAGAATTTTTCAGCGATTCATTTGCTTCTGCTAAATTCCCATCATTATCTATAAATGTTTACATTTTCAGTCGAACTTGTAAACAAACGGGCGACATTCGTACTAAGTTTGTGGAGAAAATTGGCAAAAGCCTCGGAAACGAATTCAACTTTGCAATTCTTAATTCAACATTGCATTGAATAATTTTTAAAAATTTGAAAATTTCAGAAAGTCTTATTATTTACATGATGGCTTTTCTGATCAGTTTTAACTTTAAGGAATTTGTAGGGAATTAATTTCAATTTATTGTTTGGAAATATATTTATCAAAGGTTAGTGTGACATTCAAATTGTCACACTGCATGTGCAAGTATGGAAATTCACTGTCAGCGCTTATTACTGACCCTTCTACAGTTTGCGGTACGAAGTAACCTTTATTACCGTACTGCTGAGTTTTCTACAGTGCCTGGTATGAAGTTACCTTTATTACCGTACCGTTGAGTCTTCTACAGTGCCTTGGTATGAAGTTAACTTTATTACCGTACCGCTGAGTCTTCTATAGTGCCTTGGTATGAAGTTACCTTTATTACCGTACCGCTGAGTCTTCTACAGTGCCTTGGTATGAAGTTACCTTTATTACCGTACCGCTGAGTCTTCTACAGTGCCTGGTATGAGGTTACCTTTATTACCGTACCGCTGAGTCTCCTAGCACACCAACTACATGTCAATGTTTGTTCCCTTCCGTACCATTAATTTGACGTCCATTGGCTGCCATGGAGAGATCGCCTCACATTTACAACGAATACACAAAACGTCACTTCCATTCCTTCCTCTCACTTATATTCACACTTTTGACGATATGCAAATTTACACAAAAGTTTCGATAAATAAAATTTTAATTTCACTTTGAAAAAAATTTGAATTCAACAACAGTTGCACCATCATTTCTCTGTCACCGTAAACTTTGTAAATTTTGCAAGCACCTGCCAACAGTCCGATTAATTGATTTGTTCCATCGGTTGGTCAAATCAAATGTAACGATTCATATGATCACTTTAAAGGTCAATTCGGGCACGGCTTACAGTTGAAGAGAGGCCAAACAATAGCTCAGTGTTAATTATAAAATGTGAGATTTAAAGTAGATCAATATAGACAGATCATGGTAGCACAGATTGTGTGGTCTTTATATTTTCCATATTCAATTTGTCGGAAAATAGTGGGCGAATCGCACGATTTCCTGTCAACTATTTGTCCCAGAAGTTTGGAAGAGAGTGTGGTGGTTGAGGAGAGTATCGGAGATTGCTAAGGTTTGCGAGAGACAATATGTAAAAGATTGCAAGAGTTGCGAAATAATGTTAGATGCTTCCAGTGTTGTGAGTAGTCAGTGAGCAATGATGAGCAATTCTGTTAAGGTTTTTCAGTTTTGTAAATGGACAGTAAAGTTCAATTAATCAGGTATTGTATATTTTGGGTAACAAAATTAACTGATTATTTCATTATTGATTTCGAGTGGCTAAAGTTATGAGGACAGAAATCATTCAACTAATTTCTGGTATTTAATATTCAAGTTGTCCTTATTTTTTGCATCAATTTACGACGGCCCAAGTATTTTTGCTATAAAAAGTTCAGGGATTTCAACGCAATTAAAATTAAAATAAGACGCTGGGAAACATAAAATTTGTTTTAGTATTGGTCTGAGTCCGACCTTTGCTTATCAGAGTTGATAGGTTAAATGATAGATATCATCTTCTGTATAAATCTGATGAACTTTTTAATTTATATTTTTGCCATTTGTGTCACACAATTTTTAGCATGAATACAGCGGATGCACAGGATATTCTTGGCTTAAATAACAACACAGCAAGGGATGAAAGTTTGATTCCAGCTGGCGGTTTAACGGTTGTTGATCGAAAAGTTGGTTTTGTTATCGGTAGTGTTTAATGAGCTTACAAATTGTAGAATTTCCTTAAAATAGAGTATTCGTGGTTGTTTTAGATCGTTTAAGTGAGTAGCAGTTCAAATGGTTATAATTTAGTTGTGAAATACCGGAAGAATAAGTATTATGCGAGTCGCTAAAGTTCTAGCAAAAATGCACAAATGAGCTCTAATTGAATATGGTTCTATAATAGTGCTTGAATGAACATTACTTAACGGTTTTGCACGTTTATAGGTCTGCTTGAAATTCCATTTTTTTGAAATATATTCGTCTAGAAATTTACATTCTTCATAGATTTTTTAATTGAAATAAAGAATAACAGTTTTTGGGAATTTTAAGTCTTGTTATTAAATATTGCTGGTTGCAGCAAAAGCGATCACATCGTAGCGATGCGTATTTCAAGCGACCAGAAGGTATGCATCGGGAATTGTATAATTTATTGGATCGAGAACGCAACTTTGCCGCACTTATGCCAACAACTGGTAAAAATACCGGATACTGTCACGAGAAAGCTCGAGTAAGACTTTTCAGTAGAAAAAATAATGAATTTAAGAGAGAATACCGGTTTTGATTAGTCTACTCCCTAGATATGTGATGCACGTTTCAGCAGTCCATTTTTGTTTAACTTTCGAGTCTTTCGTTTTGTTGGTTAATTCACATTTTAAGATTGGTATGAGACGTGTACGACCGTGGGAATGGACTCCGTTTGAAAATGCTGCACGTACTGATGGACTGAAATTAAATCATTGGAAAAGGACGGACAAACTGAATGATCTTTATCCATTTGCTAGATTCAATAAGGTCATTTATCCAAAGAACTTTCTCAGACTTTTGTAGGTTTTATGGTTGTTTTACGAGCATATTTAACTTCATTTCTTTATCAGAGTACGAACCTTTAGATTACTTCTGTTACTCTGGTTGCTCTGACAAATAATGTGCTATGAATTTTATTTGTCAGCAGTTTTTTGACCAATTGCTGTCATTGTATCCTAGCTGGTTTTAGTTTTCTCTTTGATTTAGTTTCTTTCTAGCTTTTTTTCTTGCTTCTTCTTTACATTAACTGTTTATTAGAAAATCGAGTACGATATTACCATGATGCTTGTCTCGGTTTAAGTCAGTTTAACACCTGAATTTTACGCTTTTTAGGAACTTATTGTATGCTGGTTGTTTTTAATAATCTGGTATTCTACAGATTCATAATATGATTGACTTTTCACCTTAGTGCAAAGGTTTAGGTAATCAATATTCCAACATTCACGGATGCAGAATACGACGAATGTTTGAATTCTGCGAAATGGAGCAAAACGGATACCCGCCATTTATTCGATCTTTGTCGACGTTTTGATTTAAGGTCGGGGCTGAGCTGTTACTTTTGAAATTAAATCTGATTTGAAGTACTCTGATATCAAATTTTTGTCACTATTATTGGTTTTTGCAGGTGGATAATAATTGTAGACAGATGGGAGGGTTCAACCCGTCGCACCATGGAAGAGATGAAAGAACGGTTTTATAGTGCTGTAAATGATTTGAACGCACTGAGAAAGGAAAGAGTTGATGTGCTGTATTATGATGCAGAACATGAAAAGCGAAGAAAGGAGCAACTAATAAAACAGTGGAATCGTACGGAACAGCAGGTAGTTTCATACAATATTTTGCAGTTGCGAAAAAAAATTTTGAGATTCCAACTTAGAGTTTTGAGACAAAATTGTATTGCAGAACGGGGATGTTTTGCTGTAAGATCTAGATTTCATTATCGGCTCATTTTGAGAATTTTTCCAGATCGAGGAAGAGGAAATGTTAATTGCTGAATTAAAGAAAATTGAAGTACGTAAGAGGGAGCGTGAAAGAAAAGCGCAAGATCTTCAGAAATTAATCACTGCGGGAGAAAGAACGCCTGCATCGCCATCCACTTCGTAAGTGTTATTTATAAGATCATCTGAATTCCGCGTTAGTTTTCTCGGTGGGTTTATTTTGTTGATTTCTTTTTGTCATTACATTATTTCAGTTTTTCTTGTTTCGTTGTAGTAACTTTGTCTTTTGATGCTTTGTTCTAATTTTAAAATCTCGTTATCGTAATCGTTATTCTAATTATTGTTATCCGTTCGGTACTGCAGTAGATGGAAAGATTTTTAAGATTAGGCCTGATTTCACTTTTTATGTACAATTTTGCTAGTAAACTCGATCAGGTATGAGGAGGATGAGAAGAGAGCGAAGTATATAAGTATGACTCAGTAAAATTTGAACTGATTTTTCTTATAATTCAATGGGTAGAGGCCAGCGAAAGAGTTGGCTTGACAACGTGAACATTCCTGGTTGATTTGAATGAAGGAATTTCTTTTTGCAGCGCTGCATCGGTTATCCCTACTTCAAGTATCAAAAAATCTCATAAATCTCGGCTCCTCAAGAGTTCATCTGTATCAAATCCTTCAATTGGTGCATCATATGTGCAGGTAACAATTTGTTTTTTTTTTTTTTGCTTTTTATTAATTCTTGTTTTACGAAGAATTTTAATTACCAGAAGAACATATTAAAGTATAAAATCGACTGAGTATTGTTCCAGGATCATTCGAATCTGCGGTTTCCGGAATTCCGTAGTGCTGGTGCGCATTTGAGGAGCCAGGAAATGAAATTACCAACTAATATAGGACAGAAAAAATTGAAAAATATCGAAACGGTTATTGAGAAACTTAAACTTGGTAAATCTATTTCCATTTCCTGGTCAAACTGTTTTTTAAAGTTTATGTTTTGGGAACTGAACCTTATAAAATTGTTAACTTTTTGCTTATTTTAATGGAACTTTTATCTTTCCCGAGAAATTATGGAATCAGGGAGTTCTTCAAAAGTCTGATCTCAGAATTTCATGGTAAATTTTATTTTATTTTTTATAAAGATTTGGTGCCATTTGGATTAGCAGACATCGTGAAGGGTTATAACGAATTTCGAGCTCGTATTGTTCTTTTGCAAGAACTGAAACATTCACTGCATTCAGCTGAATTCGAATTAGAGTCACTACGAACACGTTATAATGCTTTGACAGGAAAGGTTAGCTTATCAATTGTTTCTCTTGCAATCATTCAATTATACAAGTGGTTTGAACCTTAGTTTAATATTTTATTATGCCATCAGCTGTGATTTGTTGTTTCACTTTGTTAAGCTAAGACAAATGTGCCCCAGCATATGAACTACCGCTGAAGAAATGAAATGTAGACAGATGGTGTCGGAAATTCAGAAACGACCGCCAAGGATTGAGTATCAATCAGAACTTTTGTTTTTTGAAAAAGGAATTTATTTACCATTTTGCAGACTTTTGATATTGAGCCGAGGATGAGAATACGAACAGCAAGTGAATCAAGTTGCGCGGATTTACAGATAGGCACGGAAGGAGCACCAGCTACGAGCCGAACAATCACTGATATGATTGAATTGACTACTTCACTGCCACAGACGGTAACATTAAATTAGTTTCTGGGTTTTACACTGTGAAGGTTTTTTTCAAAACTACCAGTTATGATTCTTTTGTTTTATTTTTTCTTTTTAAGGTAGCATTCTTCATGAATTCCAAGCTTATGTTACCAATTTAATCGGTCCACTTTGTTTACCAGTAAAGCGCGTACTAAATCCAGAATCCGAGAACAAATGGTGGAAACTAGTAGTGTAATATGTTGTAAAAAGACTTTGTTCGTTCAACTTTGCTTTTTTTAATGAGCACTTTCTCCTTTACAGATGAGAAAACGTAAAGCACCATCTTCATCTACTTCGCCTTCTCCGGTTGATAATAGAAGACTTCGGAAGTCTTGAAATGTACTGCATTTCAAAGATTGCAGGATATGTGTATTGCATTTAAATTTATTTAAAAATTTTTGCTAATAAAACAGCTATTTGAAGAAGTCCAGTCTTGGAGAAGTGTGCAATTTTTTTCTTTGCATTTCATCAAATTTATAATGTAATGTGACAGAAGACTTTCATTTGTTAAAGAATTTTTGTTGAACTGACAGCACTGCATGTGTAACAGAAGAGGCGTTGAGAGGAAGAATTAGTTGTCTGAATATAGAATTTTGAACTGAATTTTGGAGTATAGAATTTTGGAAGTTTGGATAGGTTGTCTTCAGCGCATTACTTTGAAATCTTGAAATCGTTCAAAGATGAAGAAAAAGATGTTAAAAACAACATGGATATTGTAATATGAAAAAGGATTGTTGCAAAGCATGATGGAAAAATTGAATATAACTGAAAATGTAACATATTTTTTCCCATAAATCATCATTCTCAGAAGGAAATGACACTGAGTGCCTTTTAGGAACTTTAAAGTGTCCACCTCTGGAAAGAATGAAATTTTAATCGATATCTCACGAAATCAATCAACCATCGTAGAATTCACAATAATGAACCAATAAAGAGCACATATGATATTTACTAATTAATTATGCACTATGTAATAATTAATAAATAAGTAATTGGAAGCCAGGAAGAATCACTTCGCATTGTTTTGTTAAAGGATTGTCTGTAAAATATTTTCGTTTTTTGAAACAAATCCAGCCGAGCCGTTCGTGAGCATCAATCCCTTCATTGCTTTTCAACATTTCCTGTCTCTAACTCTTATCTCTCCGATTTATCCATTCTCTATGTCATGCTTTGGATGTCACAAACCATCATCCATCACAATAATCTGTTATCCCTTTCTTTCTTTTTATTAACTCTTTTTCATGCGGGAACTTTTTCTTTTTCACCTAATCAATGATGTATTGAATTAAATTTGAGAAAAAAGTTTCAGAAGAAATGAACATTGATGCGTTTGGACTTTTGCATAATTGATGTTATAAAGTAGTCATGGAAATACTCATGAAAATTTAACAAATGCTGAAGCAAGTTCAGCTTGTTTTATTGCTTTATTATAGTTCTATTCAAAGAGTAGTGAATTTCACTGCTAAAAGTTAAATTTAATTTTTGAAAATTTGTAAATTTTATTGTTGAAATTAAAATAGAAGTATATGGAACAAACTTTTAAGTTGTTAAAGTAAGGTTTTAGAAGGATTTTGGCTCATTTCAAGTTATTTGTAATTATGGTTCTTTGACTTTTCTCCCTTCTTTATTGCAACTTGTGGAATGAGAAAACATTCGCTAATTTCGATTTGCAGAAACATTTCAATGAATGAAGTGTGTTTAAACAGCCGCTTCGCAGGGCCTCACCTCTAGCATCACCTCAATCTTCCTGAATGTTTTCTGGGTGAATTGATAAGCATTCCGGTTCCTTCTCTCCGTTTTATTTTGATAAGAAGCAATCTTTGATCAGTGACAGGAAGGAGGGAAGCTCTGATAAGAAGGAATGAAAGAGTGATAAGTGGTAGAAAGCGAACTGGTAGTTGCTGGTTGTTATCAATCAATAATTTATCCCACTCTTTATTCCAGTTTATTAGACTAGAAACTTGATTTGTAATAACTGCTTGAGTGTAATGGAAGGATGACTTCATAGGGAATGTCTCCTTCGATCAGTCCAATTTTCCTGAACCTTTTCCGGATGCATTGACAAGAGAATGTCTCCTCTGATCAGATTTCATAGGGAATGTCTCCTCCGATCAGTCCAATTTTCCTGAACCTTTTCTGGATGCATTGACAAGCATTCCGGATTTCTTTCTTTCTTAGTCATTGCTCAACACCAATCACTTTTACATATCAATTAGTAAAGTGGATCGAACAGGTGGAGGATGATTGCATACAATTGTTGAATTGTTTTCGAGACCAGTTTTGTGAATATTTTACATTGTGAGAAGGGTAAGTTAGGGTCATAGAAGAGATGAGAAATCATCCGACCTCACTGACTTAACTTTGTTCCTATTCCTCGCACATTCTTCTCCCCGTCTTCCCGTCATTCCGTTCCACCGTCATCAAAACTTTTTCTATTTAATTTCACCTTTT
Source organism: Madathamugadia hiepei (assembly GCA_013365335.1). Classification (NCBI taxonomy): domain Eukaryota; kingdom Metazoa; phylum Nematoda; class Chromadorea; order Rhabditida; family Onchocercidae; genus Madathamugadia; species Madathamugadia hiepei. The sequence goes on along the minus strand of JABVXS010001023.1, from coordinate 8,746 downwards.
CTTCAATGACATTCAATAATCTTGCGACTCCCATTAATTAATTAATTAATTAATTTTGCGTGCAAACGCTACATCCCTTAACACCTGTTCTAGGATTTCATGAAATGAAGCTTAATGTTATGCAATTGCCTGCAACAAATCATTTTCTGTTTATTTGCTTAATAATAGACAGAATTGTGCGGCGCACGTCCCCAAGTTTGATAAATTAATTAAAATTTCCAAACGCATTTTGTTCCCCAATTAAGTTTAAAGTTTACTTGTTCAGTCTTACAAAATCACTGAAACAAGTGGATTAATGGAAACTGCTTGCTAAGCTTTTCTCCTTTGCTGTGAGAACCGTGATCGTGGTATTGCTGTGGCATCAGACAGCCAGGAGTGTGGTGCGGACGGTCTGCTGCAATGAAGAAGCCTTGCAACAATTCATTTTACTAAACTCTTCTGTCTCATGGGAGGGGAAATATTGGTAACTGTAAGTGCGATGATTAGGACCATCAGGAAACGCAGTGATGCATGCCAGATTGGGTTGTTTTGTTGATGAGCCATGCGAAGCAGAATGCGTCGGAAATTTAAAAAGGAAAGAAAAAGAGGAAGTGAGAGATTTCACAGTAATTCAGTAATTTTTTGTGATTAAAATTCTGAAGAAACCAGCAAGTATCCGAGGAATGTTTGCTTCATGCACAATTTGATCGAAGTAAACCAGCGAAACCGGATTTCTGACTACAGTGGGAGGTGTCGCACGGCCAGAGTCATCACCGATAACAAACACACTCGGTCGGAGGTTTCAGGTGGGAAAACAGGTTGGGAAGTGAGCGGAAGGCTTGCACTGCAAGAGAGGAAGGCAAAAAAGACTCTAATCGTTTATGCTAAAAATAAGTGATTTCACCGTTTCGAAATGTTGAAGGAAGCAAGTTTAATTTTTTTATTGAAATCGAAAATTGCACGTACTGGCATCACTGCTTCAACTCTATTTATACTCATTTCGTGGTCGTTTTTTCTTCCTCTGACAGCAAAAGGCACGTAGCTATCCACCCCACGCACGTTTCTGGATGACTCATCGACTTGGCGAGTGTTCTGCAGCACGCGAACTTATATGATGATTTGCTTTCTTTTCGAAAATCCCTTGAAACTTTTCAATTCCATTTCGATTATTATTTATTTCATCTTTCCCACTTCATTCATTGCTCTTTCCATGGTTCTCTCTGCCTTCCGCTGCAGTAAATAAAACTGTAACTGCGGCTGATGAGGGGAATGTCACATCGTGCGTTTCGCTATTCGCTGCTGCTTGTAACATCTACTTCCACCTCTTTGAAAGTAACTTGCGCTCGTTTACTGCATTTTCATTCCTCTCTTCCCATGCACTTCAGCAGCCACCTAAGCATTTCACCTGTCATTCAAATACTCTCGACTGCTGCTGTTGACCTATCCTTGACCTTTCTGCAAGCACACTTATCCACCTCTCCTGGATCTGTCTGCTAACACATTGAATCATTGGTACAAGTCATTACACGGATGACAAGTGACCTTTCATAAGGATTATTGTTGTCGAATTATTCATTTACCTAAGCCACTACTACTCATGTCCTTTGAGTGAAGTGCCTTTGTTTTCAGGTATTTCATTCTTTAAAAAGTAACAAATTGACTAACTTTAGCAGACATTCAACCAAGTCGTGGATAATATTGGCTAAGCTCACCCCGGACAACAATATGAAATGTAAAATTGTGCAGCTTAACAACGCATGATTGCCGCTCGCTACGAGAAACCCCGAGAAAGACCGGTCTATTGATGAGTGCTAGAGCTGCGTGTATTGATCTCAGCAAAGACCCATTCGCTTTCCTCAAATTAATCTCCTTGCATAAGGAATGATGCTTCCATTAAGAAAACTTTGTTTCTCAATTGAGAGCAAATAAGAGTAATAATAATAGCTCAGTGTAACTCAGTTCTTCTCACCCTCTGCATCTCTAGAATTCCTTCTTTTAAAAGACTTTGTTTTTAGCGAGCAATGAAGAAAATGAAAGCCTTAACAATGAAGCTGTTCTGCAGCCTGGAAGCACTCATTAGCAGAGGCAGCTAGCTGCACAGTTCGTTCGGTAATCACCATGAAGAGGGAAAAGGAGAAATTAAATTCGAATTCCCACGGCATTCATGAAATTTCCATGCAAATTTCAATCATTTTTCCGCTTTCTTCGCAGCACAGGTTCCTAGAATTACGGTGAGATAGACGATGGAATGAATATAACCAATTATGAATGACACTGTTCGGTTAGGAAAACTTTCCACCCAATTAACTTATCCAATTTCAATTTGAAAATTGAATAAGTTAAACTTACCGTGAAATCATAATCGGACATTTTGAAATACTTCCGCAATTTCTCCACGCATTTTCTTTGTTTCGGCAGTTTCCAAGTTAATTTAAACATGAAAAGTAGCGGTTTTCTTCCCCATAACAGGCCGCAATTACTCTTTTCACTTTTGCTTTTATTTTCCGTCTTTCCATTTCATTTTATTTTATACTTCAAAACTGTTCATTTCAAGTTATATCTGACCATTAAAGCATTTATTTTCAATAATCTTTGAGATGAGATATTTGCGATGCATTCGAGATATCTTAAAGGGATTGTGTAGAAGTAGGCAAATGAACAGTCACTGCTTCTGCTTGCTTTCCACACTGTTCCTGCAATTTCGAAGCGTGAGGATTTTTCAACACTCCATTTCCATTTCGTTTTATACTTCACAACTGGTAATTTTAAGTTCTATCTTTTTATTAATTATCATTGAACGAATTATTTTTATTAAACGCATGCTTTGCAATACAACTTCCTCAACTCACTTTTTTCCGAATTCAATTAAACTTTTTTTCACTCACTTTTTTGGCTTTTCACTCGTGAAGCGAAATTCATTTTTATATCTGCAATCATCAAAATGAGATTTATCATATTGAATTTTTCATTGAAGAAAGAAAAGTTAATCTTCCAGGTAAAACTAGTTTTACCACTTCCTATTCGACAGAAGCAGTGCCACACAGTTGCTCGAAACTCTGGATAAATTGTCATTTCAGTCCCTTTAATGTCTCTGAAAATTTTCATCGAACAACTTCTTGGTCATCCCCTGACAAAAGGTAACTTCCTTCCTTCAAACGCAATGACCTGCGCCCAAATTTAAGCTTTTAAAAATCTTTTTGCAAACATGAAGTTTTCAAAATATTACGAACATAGATGAGGAATGCAAAGGAACATCGTTAAATTTAATAACCATTCACCGTTTATGAATTAATGACGAAGATGCTAATTGCGCACATTCGCTTCTATCAAAATCTCGCCATTTTAATTTTGCTAAATGACGAACTGAAATCGTTGTAGGTTTTACCTATGACCGCTTGTGTACTCTCACTGTACATCCGCATAATTGTTGCAGAATGTAGCGGTGCGATTTGCACATCAAACGGTTCATCAGTTTCATTTTTTTACATTTGCACGCAAGAAAATTTAGAATCAATTCAACATTTTTTTAAAAAAAGCTCCAAATTGCTTGCTCTTTTAGCAAATTATAAAATTCAAAAGCAAAATTTGACCATACATCAGTTGGCTATTCATACCACTTTTGTTCTTTTCATTTAAATACATTTTAATTGATTGGCTTCCTTCATGGTCTAATTAATACTTCATGTTAGTCTTAGTATTTAATTGATGATCAAAAGGGTGCTTTCTTCCATACTCCGAACAATTTTCCGTTTGCTAATCAATTGCAAGGTTGTATATTCGAACAATGCGTGTTACTCCTCACTGCGAAACTTGTTCTCTCTCATCACATTCACTTGTAACAAATGTTCCGCTTTTCACTTTTAATTAATTAATCGATGAAGTCGTCATATAGTAGATAGAAATAAAATCGCTTTTCTTTCATATCCATTGAATACCAAATTTTTTCAAGCACATGTTGATGAAACTGAGGCATTTCGCTGGCAGCTCTACTTTGCTCGATATTAATTAAGAATGAACAATGTCCCGAGACAATCTCATTTTCTTCTATTACCAGCTGAAATGACCCCGAGAATAACCCTGCTCCTAAATATATGGCACGACTGTTTCAGAATCGAAATATCACTGACTGATAACAACTCACATCATACTACTTCTCTCTTTGCAAATATTTTTCACACATTTCCTTTTCAATTCAAACTTTGCAAGACCTTCGAAAATGCTTTTATTTTTTTAATAAATTGCTTTCTTCCATTCACTTACAAAGGCTCGTTTCTCTCTCGCACTCTGTCTCATATCGCTACTACCAACCTATCAATTCGCCTTCATCCTTCTCTCATCTCTCCTTTTTTCGGAAATTGATTTCGCTAATGAAATTTATCAGGTTAGCCATATCATTTAATTTATATCGAAGAAGTGCAATATTTCGAAAAAGAAAAGGGGCTCAAAAATGAATTCGGAACATATGTTCTTTTTTCCATTCAATTAAACTCACTGAGAAACAAATCTTGAAATCGACGTAAATGTAGCATGCATGCTGCGTCATTGCAGCATACATGCACCGTTAGTGGAGCGCGAATAGAGCAGGAATGCAATATGAATGCAGCGTGAAATGATGAGACATGGCGCAAATATAAGCGACACCGTATAAAATCCTTCAAGTAAAGCTTTTCCGGGCAGTTACCAAAGTACTTAGCTCAATCAATACGTCACTAGACATTGTAAGATTTTGAAATTTAATACAATTCATTCTGAACGAAATTTCAGCTGTCGTGAAATTTATTTTGTGGACTTTCGGCAATTAAGTGGCTTGGAATGAAAACCGATAAGTTGATGTGTTCATTGTAGTAGAGATTACCATATTAATGGAATGTGTCTGAACCTCAGCCACGGGTAATTAAACAACGCTTGCACGCAGTACGAGTTACCACTAACCGTGAAGCATGATTTATCGCGATTGAAAGCACAGAACACTCAGCAATCGACGAACGCAGTTCCATGCACTCACGGGGTAGGGATTGCAGAGCAGAGCCATTGTTGAGGGCAGGAGTGCAAGGGACAGAAGCATATATCCCAGCTCGGGCGAGGGCAAGAAGCAGACCCTCATGAGCTGCAAAGCTGGTAAGCATTACACACATGCACCACAATTTGTGACTAGTAGAACGTGCATACAACTACGAGTGGGTGGACAAATATCTCCTTGCATGACTATGAAGGAATATCCTTCGTGTGATGAATCCTTCTGGCATAGCCTGAATGATCTTTGTATTATGAATGGGCAATTAATTAATTTGACCACTTGGAGCACATAAATTTCGCTCGGTTTTTCCGGCGAAGCATAATTTGTAGATTATTCTCTTCATTTTTTTTGTATTTCCAATTTACTGACTGCTCCCGTTGCAGTTATCAATATAGAAATGTTTTGAAAACGTGCAGAGTCGAAATGTGCGTTTTTTGTCTGGCCAAAATCAGGTTGATCGTCCTAAGCGTCTATCATAATTGTCACCGCTCCTCTTCATTCCCATATCTAATTTCAAAACTTCCGTTACAAATTTTATTGCAAATATTAAGAGCAACCGCAAAACTTTGACAATTAAAATTAAACAAAATGACGAAATTAGTAATGCTTCGACTAAACAGAGATTGAAATAATAAATGAAACAGTGCTTAAATCAGCTAATTAAGTGAGCACACTAGAAAAAATGGAAAGGGGAAAGGAGTGAAATAAAGAAAGGCAAATTACAACTTTGAAAATAATTGTCAAAATAAACTACAACTTTCTACACCCTTTTTATCCTGCCAAACGCAAATGCACAAATCCTTCTCTAAGCAATTTCCATCTTGCAATTGCAAGACTGTTTGTCAAATTCAAAAGTTGTAGAAGTCGAAAGTGCTGTGATAATAGGCAGATGCTTAGGACTAGATGCTACAGACTCGATGAAACTGCTAGCTAATAAGCAGTTGCTTTTCAACTGCATTAATGTCGTAAATTCCTCAACGTTTGAACCGAATATTCTTCTTTCATTCCTTTTTTCCGGCATTTTTTCTGCTTTTGCAAATTCATAATACAATAAAATTTTTTCAAATAATATTTATAAGCACTTTTGGAAACGAAAGCGCTATATGAAAAATGTTTTCCCTCAGAGAAATCTGCTTCTTTGTCCAGGAAGACGAAACGTACACCAACCAATTGGGCCATTTCTTCACTTCAATTACTCCACTCCATTTTCTGGAAGGTAGAGAGGAAAATGCTACACTGGTCTAAGTCAAGCTACACCATTAATATTTGTCTCTTCTAGCATTCAAAATATTCGCTTTATTTTTCATATTTTTTTTGCAATACCATAAGAATGAATAGTTCGGACAACGTGCGTTCATAATTATATCGCTTACAATCAAAGCCAGCAAGCGTACGTGTGCAGTGCATGCTCTCACATAAAGTCTTATTCTTGCCCAGTGACTAAGGCATATTTTTGAAATATGATTGATTAAGAATCCTTACGACTCATATTTAATTGACAGGTTTGTTAATTAATCGTAGTATTTTTGCATTTCATTACATTCAAATTTCCTATTTCGTAATTACGAGATATTTAATGCACTCATTGCTTGTCACTTCCTAATTACCGATTATTATTGATTCATTAAAATAGTTTTCAGCTGAAACATTCTCTTTACTTCTCTTCTCGCTGTTTCGAGGAATGAATAGAGTTGCTCGGTTGAGAAGCGTCCATGCTGGATTGAAAATCGTTGTTAATCCAAATCTCGTTAGGCTTACCTGACCAATGTTAGCAGCTGTTACTTGCACAAATTATAAGAAACGAAGCTTTTGAGAGCAAATTAGTAGTCGTATAAAACTTCTAATGCTACATGTGTGCTTTGTTTGTTTTCTAAAGCAGTCAATCGCAGGGAATCGATTAATTAATTACACAATTCAGTTTTTGTTTCAATAATTTTCCACTTCATTTGTTTACTCTTTTCCTTTTGAAATTTCGTCTGTTTGATTTCTTTTGAAACTGTTTTCTCTTGTTTGATGTTTTCAGGTGCTGAAAACATCAAACACTCATCTGCGTCTTTGGATTGCATCGCTGGCAGATTAAAAACTTGTTCGTTACAGTATAGAAGGGAATTTTAGAGAGGCCTAAAAAAGGATTCTGCCTTCTTCCATCCACAAAACAGGCTGGAACGATTTTTTGCTAATGTCGATAACGAAAAGATTGACAATTTCAATGAGAGAAAAAGAAAAGTTGTTGGGAAATGAAAACAAATTTTTATTTAATTTGGAAATTGTTCTTTACTCTTTCTCGCCGTTCTTACTGTTATTAAGTGTTCTGTTTCCGTAGAGGAAATGAAAAATATTTACATACGCTAATAAAAAATTCAAATATAACCTTAGAAAGTACATTGAATTAGCCTTAAGCAAATATTATGCATTTATCATTTTAAAGAAATTTGTCAACAAATATCAAATTTTATAATGATTTGGAAATGGAAAGTTTTTAATAGCTTTTTGAATTAAGTTTGGTACGATCGAAGATATTGGAATTGATTAGTATTATGTTGGACATTCTTGCTGCATTGGCTAATCTATAACTTTAATTTTCAAAAGTGATTTTTGACTTTCTGTTCATTTCAACGATACCTGTGGGCCATCAGAAACAAAAATGTTCTTTTGCCTTTGTCATCTGCAATGCCGTATTATTGTTTTTTTTCTTCATTTTATTCTTTTAAAATATTAAATTCAAACAAATTTCATAATTTAAAAATGATTTTTATGAAGACGGTGTCCTATCAATTATTGAAAATTTTCATAATTTGTTTATCTACGCAGAACTTGCACAGTCCGTGGAACTTCACGATCAGCCCGAAATGGTTGTCTGGTGCTTTCTGTTTAAGATCTTTGATCTTCCATCTGCACTGACGTCAGCTAGCAATAAGTTTGCAGTCGTTAAATTTGAGAATTTTCAAAGACGATTTTTGTGTTTTTTCTGTTTTTTGATGCCTTTTCGCTTATAACTCACAGATTTCAATTCAACAATCGAAGCAAAGCCAATGAGATAGAAGCTGAAAGGGTTTATAGTGCAAACTGAATTTATGAAATCCAATTCCGAACTTTTTATTTTATAAATTCAATTTTTTAATGATATTTAAACGTTTAGGCTTCATTGCTTGGTGGAAATCAAATTAAGTTTTGATTTTTCAATGTGTGCTTCAGTTGTCCACACTTTTTTGTTAACAGTTTAAAAGATATCCCTCCGGAAACGACGCAATTTCCAGACATTGATCTCTCTTCATTTTCGCCACCCATCTCCTTAATCGATATTTTTCATTTATTTACTTTGAATGATCAAAGATCAGCCACTTGTCTGATCTGAGCAAACTAATTTTGATGTTAATTATCGAGAATAATTAACATCAAAATTACTACTCCCTGAAAGCATTGATGGAACAGGTCTTTTTCCTTTTTGGAATCTCGCTGTAATTGTGTTTTTAATTTTTTATATCTTGATGGTATTTATTGAATTTTTAATTAACTGAAATTTGCTAAATTATCAACCTAAAACTTCTCTGCAGGAAAGAGCAAAAGAATTAACACATTTTTATGAAACTGCTGAATAGCATTATGATATAACAAACAAACACAAACACAAACAAACACAAACAAACACAAACAAACACACAAACAAGACCTCACTATAAGCCACGAATTTTGTGTTTACGAATCTCACCTCAAATCAGATTACATTTGCACCCCAAGAATCGGAATTAG
>JABVXS010001022.1:0-19599 GCA_013365335.1 Madathamugadia hiepei | reverse complement strand
ATTGGAAGAACTGAAGGAACCAGAAGACGAGGAAGATCAGCAATGAGATGGATGGACACAACCACTACAGCGTCTGGAATGAACTTGGATGAAATAAGACAAATCGCTAAAGTTCGGAATCGAACTGATGGCCGCTAATGGATGAACTAATCATTGAACTTGAATTTTAATTATAATGTTTGTGAAGTGAAATGATTGAAATTAAAAAATTTTTTGTCACTGAATTGAAATTTTAGCTTTATCGATTGAAATCATTCCGAAACATTGTTTGGAACCGTATCATCGTGGATTCTATTGCAATGATTCAACTATTCAACTACCGTATAAGCCGAGTACCATACCAACATCAATGCTCTTCGCGTCCATACTCATTCTACCATTTCTCTTGGTTTACTGAATTTGTCCATCCCAAATTTGTTTTTTTTTTTTTGACTTTTATTTCTGAGATGCGTTGACAGGTATATTCTACCAACTAAATCGGTGAAAGCAATTTCAAAAATGAAATTCCAAAATTTTTTTTCTTCTCAATTTTTCAAAAATTTTTGATTTAATGAATTTGTTTTTTCAAATTTCAAAATTCCTTCCTCCATCATTTTCAGATTTCCATGCTACTAAAGAAAAATGATAAACTTTTTTCTTGGACTAAAAATTAATACATGATAATTAATAATAATTGTAGCTAGAAAAGTTGAAAAACAAAGCAAAAAAAAACAATTTCATCAAAGTGATACAGTCGAATCAAATACTTTATTAAACTTGGCAAATAATGAAGTTCATAAATTGGGACTAAAGATTTTCTTAACGAATTTCAGATTGTAATCGTTGAAATGTATCATTCGAAATATTGCAAAGAATTATACACCTGGCAAAATTTCAATATCAATCCGATATTTGTTAATTCCTTAAAATACTACGGTAATTAATAATTGCTTTAATTTCTTTCACATTTCCCATTCTTACACTCCGTTTCCAACTAATTAATAAACTATCAATTTTACCATTTTTGTAAGGAACCACATTGAAAATTTAATAAGCAAGAAGTTTTACAATTGACTTAATCCACTGTTAAATACGAACACTTCATTTTTCAATCTGTCCAATTTTTTCTAAATTGAAAAAAATTTCAATTTAAATATTCAAATGAATGGTTTTTTTCGTTTTATATTGCAGCATATCATTTGCTCGGAATTCTTCTAACAGTTCTTCTAACTATTTCAACAAAATTTATCGTCGGTGAATTAAGACCGATATTTATGGATGTATGCAATCCATCATATGACAGTATCGATTGTCGAGATAAAACATATATTGTCGATTACCATTGTCGTGGTAGTAATTATCCAATAACTGTCAAAGAAGCACGATTATCATTCTTCAGTGGACATGCTGCATTAGCTATGACAACAGCCATTTTCTTGGTGGTAAGTCTTTTTCATTTTAGTTGATAGGAAATCTTGCTTGACAAATTAGGATTAAATAATATTTACGATAATTTCGATCAAATGAAGTAATTATCGATAATTAATAGATTTATATTGAATCACGCACTTTACATGGAGATTTTGTCATTACGGCAAAATCTCTTATACAATTATTCATAGTTGGCTTAGCCCTTTATACTGGATATACACGAATCATTGATGGTATGCATCATTTGCATGATGTCGTTGTTGGATACATCGTTGGTGTAATACTAGGCTACAGTACGGTATGCTTTATGAATATTTTTGATAATGAAAAATATTTTTCTGAGAAAAAAAACTGGTCTTCCTGAATTCAGCTGTTGCTGTCATGGAAGTCCGGCAAAATCAACACGTTATGCTGAATAGCTCATCTATAAGAAAACATGAGAAAATCTATGAAAAAACAAAACTAGGGAAAAAAGTAATAGTAAAAAAGGCAGATTTCAGGCTAAATATATAGCCGGATTGAAAATGCGTACAAAGAAAATTCGAACAAATGAAATGGAATTGCAAACAATTAAATTACAATTGACAAAATCAAATGAGAATTCACCAACGTAACAAACAAGCATAATTCCAGCTGAGCAAACAGTTATTTGATTATTTTTTTGTGGATAATTTCTAAATGTGTATTACATGAAACAATTTGTTTTCAAATTCCTCATCTTTCTCTGAATAATTATCTTTCAACATTGTGTCAAATCTTCAGGAATTATTAGCGTACGTAAGACCATTATTTTTCAGGTGGATAAAATTTTACTTTAAATCAAAACAATAAAATAATGTTGCCGTCATCATAGTCGTAGCTCGGCTCTATGAAAGAAGATTAATCGACTTCTGATTTCATCCATTTCAACAATTTATCGTTAATAATCATTTAAGTTTGAAAATTTACTTAAAATTTACGCTTTATTTATAAAGAAAATTTTGGCCTGAAAATGAGCAAGCAATACATTATAGTTTTTATTAATAAACGATAAGTGATTTAAGCAAATTTGAAATTGCTAATGTTATTAAACAAAATGAGCAGTAATTAATGATGTGAGCTCTGCATTTTATAAGGTTAACACTTTACATTACACGGACGTGATTCCTTTTCCAATGCATTACACGGTGAATCTTCATTTTCATCAATATAGCGATGTGGTCTTATGATACGCCGTCGCCTAATTTGTTTTCCAGTGCCACATGTTACCGAACAAGGTGACCACAATGCCCATGGTTTAATTATGCAATGTCGAATTGCTGCGAATAATTTAAATTTTTTAACTGGTGAGAAAAAAAAAACTGTTGTTTGCTATGTAAATAGCCAAAAAAGATTTCTGCTAGAAACTTACGACAAGGTCTTAATTCGCATCGTATTTCTTGTACCATATGTTCAGAACATGAACGTCCACCATTACGTGGAAACACCTAAGTTCGTAAGATAAAATTAGAATTTAACTAAATACTCAATAGTTTGTGAATGATTTCTTTCTTCGTTTCGAAGTAATCATACAAAAATAATCCTAGCTAATCATTTTTCTGATGGTCCGTTGTATTTTTTTGCTCTATCATTCCTGGCTTTCCATAACAAAAAAAAGTACCTACTTCTATCTGTCTTGAACGATGTCGTTTTCCTGAGCCGCATTTAACCGAACAATTTCCCCATGGTGACCATTCTGAGATTACACAATCAACTGGTGGACCACCATCGTTTACCTGATCAACACCAAATTCGTTGACTAATTGATGACCAGGTACTTAATATCGATAAAGATTAATTTCATTCAATTGCATATCTCTGTCGTTTAAATCAATTTATTTAAATTAAGCTCAAATTTTATTGCATAAAAACACCAAACACAAATACAATTGATTTTTTGGAGTAAAAATACAATGAATTTGATGTAAATCAAAGAAAAAAAAAAACTAACCGACTTCACCCATTGGACTCTCATAATTTTCCAAACACCTGCGTTTACATTCATCTTCAGTTTCGAATTGATTTCGATTACCTTTACAGCCTGTATAGATGAATCTTTCACAACGTTTCAACATCGCATTGTACCAATAACGTGGAAATGTCCCAGCGCATTGCCCTTCTTGCTTTTCTTCCATACATATTTCTAAGTAGAATCGTTGATAATATTTGTAGAGATGAAGAAAAAATTCTTACTATGAAAAATTGCCAGAAAAAATGGTAATCTTGTGGTGGTCACTCATCAACGATATGATTAGTGTCTTTTAAGTATACCTTCAATATAGTATAAGTATGTCAAATTTTTTAATTCACATTGAAAATATTGTACATATTGAATTTAGTAAAAACAACGTAAAATTAAATAAACAGCAGGAAAAAAAAACGCAAATTTTTAATGAAAAAAATTGAAAGAATTTGGTTGCAAAGGCTTTAAAATGAAAAAACCTTTTGAATGTACGCTTAGTAATCGTCGACAAGTTTGTAATTGACAGTTTTCTTTCTGAAGTAAATTAACATGAACACAACGTTCTTCATGCTCAGCGTAAAAAAGTAGTCGTGTTCGAACGTGAACTCCATCATCGCAAGACGCACTACATGGTGACCATTCACTCCATGATGTTGCACGACAAAGAGGATCCGGTGTTACTGAACAGTCATCACCGTTATCACCTGGAAGCAATTATGATCTAACGACATAATTGCAATATTTTCTCCAATTACTTTAATAGTTATGAGAAAAAGATATAACTAACTTCTACATTACTAAAAGTGAGAGTACAATTAGTTTAATATTATGAGTGGGTTTCAGTAAGATTTCATTGGATTTCAGAATTAAATAAAAAAGTACTTTTGAGCCATATTACTCAAAATTTCGACTAATTGACATCAAATATTGTCCGCGTGTTTTCAAGAAAAGTATTTCCATAACATATTTCACTAAAGTTGCAGCAAGGACTCATTTTATCTTGATAAAAGCCTGACAAAAACTAGCTAACCGACACAAATATCTCTGCGAACAAGTTCAACATTAGGGCATGTCTCGTTATTCGAATCAGGTTCTTTGAAACTTCGCGATCTTGATCTTGTTCCATGGCCGCATGTTACACTGCATTCAGTCCATGGTGACCAACCGCTTACAGAGCACTTAGAATTGAAAGCATCCGAATCTGAATTCTTCTCGCATAAAATACGAATTCCACAAATAAATTATTTCAACAGAATTTGCACAAAAAGAAAGTGTTAGTAGAATGAATTCGAATGAATAAAGCGCAGTAAATTCGAATAAAAGCATTGGAAAAAAATCAAACAGACAACCTTGGCATTCGCTAATTTCCGCATTGCAAAATTGCCGTTCGATTGTTTGACGATGGCAACGGAACATTTGTGCTTTTATTGGAAATACATAAACACGTGAGCGCATTCGAATACCTTTACCACAAGTTGCTGAACACAATGACCATGGTTCCCAATTTGTTACCATACATTCACCTACAAAAGTAAATGATTGATTCTGACTACCACAGCAGGAAAGCATAAATAGCTGCTTTCTTCTTCTTTTGCAAAAATTTGAAATTTTGTAAAATTAAAATAAATTTTTCGCACAGTGACTTTCTTTTGAGAATCTCAAATAATTTTTATCTTTAGCACTGTACTGAGAATAATTCAAAATAGCATTATCATAATTTTAGTATTCATTAGATTTTTTTGTTTTTGGATTTCACTTAAATTTTTTTATCTATGTAACTAAATATTTTAAATGCTTACTATAATAAATCGATAGTTATTTATATACTAGCAAATTAACAGATAGAAAAATCAATCGGCAATAGTCTTTGAGAGTTCAAGAATAAATATTTCTAAAAAAATTAAAAATTGAAATGAAAATATACGAACGACGATCTCTGTATTCTTCATCTTCGCTAGTATTTGTTGCATTATATGCTTCTATTTGATATTCTTCGGTCGTTTTGCATTCGGATTTCAGCACTTCTTTTCGGGTTAATTTTAATCGAGCTAGTGGTGCAATAACATCACTATTCTCATCATAAAATGGTGATCGCTTATCAAGTTTTGTTGTTATCGGATGAATTGGTATGCGTGGTTCTGCTGGATTATTTGGTGACTAAAATTAAGTACCATGATTAACTTTTTCTAAATTGTATCGTCGAATTATAAATCAAAATAATTAGCACAGATTCAGATTTTAAATTTATTTTGCAAGAATTTCAGTTTTTTGCCATGATCTCAGTTTTTTCGGCATATTATATTTCCACTTCAACACTGGATCTACTGAAAAAATCTTTGTAGATTGAATCAGACACTATAATGAAAAATATTGCAAAATGATAAAAACCATGCACTCAGTTTTGCTATTTTTAAATGACTTTCAAACAAACATGAAAAAATGGAAATTAAATATAGTATGTTTAAAAATCTTACCATATATGTCGCCCCATTATCTGTTCCTGCATCGAAAGGTAACAATTCAAATGTTCTTTCCGGTACCCAAGTACAATCAGGCAAACATAAATTAACGGATGATATACCAACACACCAATCCGGTGATGGCCCAAACATTGCAGCTAGCGAAGCAAGATGATGATATCTGATTATTTAAAAGACAATTATGTAGAAACAAATAAACGTATAAAAATAATTTAAACTCATTAAAAGACTTTACTTCAGCACTATTTTTTTTCTCTTTTAAAAACGCAAGCAAATTTTTTTGTCAAAGTTTTCCAAAAACTAATTTTTGAAAATAATTCATACATTTTCCAAAAACAATAATTCATGCATTTTTCACAATTTAACTGTTCAAAATAACAACGTTTCCTAAGCGGATAAAAACTTACTTATTCACGACGAAGGAGCTAGACGTCTTTCCTTGAACTTCCGGATACCATAATCCTTTAATCTTCATTAAAGTACGAATCTCTTTTGCCTACAAATATAATCCTAAAATAGTTTTCTTCACCATTTAGAAGAATAAAAACACGATTTGTTCAATTATTTAATTAACTAGCTCTAGTAATTACTAGAGATGAATACCTCTTTCGTATTCTATTTGGTAATTTTAGGAACTTTAAAAAAATGAGAGAAATCACAAATGTAAAAAAAATTCTCGAAAATGGAGAATGATAATAGAATTAAACAACAGAAGAAGGAAAAAAAGACGAAACTTGCATTTTCTTTCATTTCTTGCTCTCCTTTATAAGTATTACCCCATTCAGCAATTTCCTTCATTCCATCTGTTGCAATGATGCCGAACTTCCACATTGTATAATTATTACTGTGGCTTGCGCCAAGCATATCCGTGAAATGCGTCAAATGTTCTACTGCATTGCATAATTTTACTGCTTGTATAGCAATGGAAAACAATGATTGGGCAGTTTATTTTGTCTTGGCATATTTTATTATTTTAAACATTTCTCAATGTACTAATTTTTGATTTTGTCAAATTAAATCATGCAATTGCATCATTTCAAATTTGAAAAAAAGATACACGATGGATAATCCTTGGGATGTGTTTCTCTTGACCATAAACCAATAAATTGCAAATCATATTTTGCTTCATCACAAGCACAGCAATCCAAGTTATCCTCATCAATTATTAGTGCTTCTCGGTAACCTTCTAAATTAAAAAAAATTAATTAAGTTCACAAATGAATAATTCCTTTATTCCTTAATTATGAGTGAATTATAGTTTCTGTATAACAACTCAGTCAATCTCATTTAACTAAACTATGTTTTTAATAAAAAAAGTTAAAATTTAAACTATCACGTATTTTTAATATAAAAACGAGTCTTTCAGTAAATTTCACAAACCTCTCACACAAAATCTCTTTGTTAATGGTCCATCATCGCTATACCATATTTTCCGAGATGTAATTACGGAAGAGCGAAAATAAACACATCCTTTTTCTGATGTATCTGGTGCATGCCATAATACATGAACGGATGTCTTTGGTCTCAAATTTGAATGTGACACCCCAGCTTTACGACAGTTGGGAGCAGTTCGAGCTTCTCCTTTTCGTGCTTGAAGCTACAAAATAGTTAAATTTTGATTATCCTTTAAATTCACATGAATAACTCGGAAAAATCAGCATGTTCAAGTGAGAACTTTGTGTTTTGTAAATTAATTTCCAACGTTTCTCAAACAAATTTGTAAATCGTCAACATTTTAAAAATTTTTCTCCATTTTATGTAAGCAATAAAAAAGCAGTTAATACGAGAAACGAAACCAACGTGTTGAATTAAATTAAAATTTACGTCAAATTTTCCCGCATGTTCACCATTTTCAAACTGAGAATAAATGCCAAAACCACGAAAAGCTTGTACAGTGAACTTTGTACGCCAACCGCGAAGTATCACTGCAATTATTTATCAATAGTGTAGATGATGAAAGCTTTAAGTGACAGTTGAATCACTAAATTTAACATTTAAGCTTACCATAACTCAGAATCTGATTACAGTAAAAATTAATTCACTGATCATTTAAATCTTTTTCTACAGTAATGATCCAAGAACTGAAATTGCATCCCTGTAATGAGATCTCTTGAGATTCTCAGTTATCTCAAAAGATTATGTTATATATAAAATAAAAGTACCTTAAATCACTTAAAACATACCAATGTAACTCTCTCCTGGTGTGTAACCTTCAGGATGATTATCAGATGCATTTGTTGCGCTTGCTATTTCAATAACAAAACCACTATTACCCGGTGTTTTCTCTTCTTTTGCTTCGTATAATTTACGTTGACAATGATCACTTATAGCAGATGAAAAGAGGAATGAAAAATAAACTAGCCATTGCATTATTTTCTACCTGGAAGCAATTCAAATTGTTGCAGCGAACCTGAAATAAATGCATACCTAATTTTGACTTTCTTAATTGAAATAGCCTATGTATAGTCCAAGTAACTGACCCCTGCCTCCTTTGTTAAAAAAAAAATCAACTATTGTGATCAAAGTATGACAGAAAGAATTCAACCAACCAAACCATCCGGCGTGTTAAATTTTACTGGATTTAAAGTGTAGAAAAATGCTAGAATGATGTTACCGGTGAAGCAGCAGTTGTTTGATATGAATGAATGCTGGAAGAACAGAGGATAAAGAATTTTTTTTATGAAGCTAATGGTGCGTTTGTTGGTGTAGAACAGACAAACTTCAACTAGAATTCCAACATCCTTCATTTTAACCTCATTTATCACCATTATTTCTGCTTATTCCACACTTACCACAAATGATAAATGCCCAACCGTCTTTGCATTTACTCGTTTCCCTATTCATCACACATCGAAAGATAAAAAGAATATATTTTATATCACGTGTTCCCGTTGAGTTGGAACGTGAACATGGATCATAACTGACAAATTATAACTGATTACAATTATTACTTGCAAATTATGAGTTGGAAAGTGAACTTGAAACATTCTTGAAAGATTTTTAAACGTAAACGTTGAACATAATACAAATCATATATCATAGTTAAGTTGGATGTGAACGTGGATCATAATTGACCATTAACTGATACACACCGTACATTAGAATGAAAGACCACGTCATTTTTGACTTAATTTTATGTCCCAAAAACTAAAATTAAACTGCGATGTACAACTTTAATAAGCTATCTCAGAAAAGCCGCACTACTCTATATCCTCCTTTCCATGGTGAGAGCCTTGCAGTGGCGGAGAGGTTTGAGTGTTATGACTAGACGGAGCTGCCCATCCATCTCACGTTGAGGATGTCACATCAGCACCAATACTCACCAAAATGCTCTTCAAGATGAAAGCGGAGAGACGAAGCGAGTCACGTTTGCCTAACCAGCGAGTGACGTAAGACGATGGTTAAAAAACACAACTTTCCGAGCAAACTGCAAAGAAGTTGTGAAGAAGCGTGGACACGGAGAAACTCACTGAGAAATTGACCAACCGAGGAACTCTATATCCTTCAATTATTTTTAAAACATTCATTCAGCAGTGAACTATTTCTTTTACTTTAAATTGTCAAAAGGAAAATTGTAAACAAATGTGACTTGTGAAACTCGAGAAATTTCCTCCCAAATATAATGGAAAGAATTTGAAAAAAGTCTAAAACAGAAGAATTATTTTCAACAAACTCCTCAAATTTCTTCCAAACTTTCTAATTTTACTTTTTACAACTGCCGAAAAAATTTTTTTTGACTTCAACAATACTTTAAGTTAAAAATAAAAGTTAAAAAATTAGTAAAAAAAAAATGAAAATGAAATTTAAAAAAATTTTGTTTAAACGAAATCGATGAAACCGTAATTAAGTAAATTTTAAATATTTCACAATTAATAACTATATTTTTTGCATTTTTTAAAATTTATCAATGAAGTTGCTTTTTTATGCTTAAGTACTTGTCGAATACTACGAAACTGAAAATCTGAATATTTTATAGAACTTTCCTAATTTCTGCTTTTGAAGAAAAACGAAACTTGCAAAGCTCCTAAGATAGCATGAACGCTATATCAACATTTGAAATGGATATTCCTTAGCATACTGTAGGAATGTTTTTTAGGTATAACCTACAGTGACCATCCATGCCATTCCTCACTGTAAACGCATTATTAGCGGCTGTGTTCTGATGATGTGGTAGGGTTTACGAAGCGTGATGCACCGTGGGATTTATGATTGATGAGAGAATGGCATGTGATACCAGACATTTAATAAGAGAGGAATGGGACACGTTAAGAATGCAATGAAGTGTGCGTGCATTTTGTAAGAACAGTCCTGCGTGTGTTCTACAGTATCCATTATTTAGGAGGTAGAACAAGGGTGGTGCAGCACGTTTGTGCCGATGAAGCGTTTATATATTTAACGTACTAAATAAAGTTTGTGTGTGGACTTTGCTGCTATCACGTCACGTGATAGAAACGCTTGTTTTTCTCAGTTGTTTTTATGTTACATTGTTTAGTGAATTGGTAGTTTACGAAAATTGAAAAATAGAATATGAATGTAGTGGAAATGTAATGCACCGCTGCGAAAAGATTTTGTATATATTCCAGAAATTATGCTCCTTGAGATTCTGACAATGTCCTGGAATGCTTTACTATTCACTATTTTTTGTTTCTATTTTCTTTGTAGGTTCTTCGAACAGTTTTTTTTTTTTTGTTATGTTCTCAACCGGAAGATTAGAACTTCTAACTTGTTAATTTTCAGTAGATCAATGTACTCTTCGGAATTTTTTGAGTGATTTTATGAGATTCTTTAGCATGGAATCTGGATTACATTAGATGCAAACCTGCTTGATAGAATTGAAGTTGAAACAGTCAAAGAAAAGTTTCTCCAATTTTGGTGAACTTGAATAAGAGACAGTAAAATGCTTAAGCAAATCCCAAATGCAGTGTGAAAGTAGTATGAAATGATCAAAATTAAAACAGAAAAATTTTTATAATATTGTGATTTCTCCAGCAGATTTCCACTTATGTATAAAAATCTGATAGTGGCAGAGGATTATTGGAAAGTGTTTCGTTCGACATTAACGCACAGTTTAAAATTTTAAAATTTGTAGTGTCTTCGAATTGAGTATAAGTCAGGTGATTAGACTTTTTGAACGAAGAAGCATGTCGAGTACCGTCCCCATATCGCTATGCCATTTGATAAATGAGAAAGAGATTTTTACTTTTTTTTTCAAAGAGTTAACTTCGAAATAATTTGAATAAAATTTTATTGACGACTTTCTGCTAAGTTATTATTTTCTGAGACCACATGCCCTTGTTGCAAAATTCGAAATACCAGTGAGACGTATTTACAACTTTTTTCCAGTTCTTACAGCTCACGGACAATTCCAACGTCCTCTAATATCTTTTGCATAGTTTTTTTTGCTCCTGTTGTATTTATTAGTAAGGGTAATTGATTTAGAGAAAAAAGTTGATGAGAAGGACAAGGATAGTTTGGTATCCCTTCAGAGACATGATAATTATATGATGTTGTTAGTATAAAAAAGTGAAATACTGAATGGATTTCCGAGATAGCAACTTTGACAACTTGTTGTATAACCAGTGCAGAAATTTTTGGGTGACAATGAATGTGTGTAGCATTGACCGGAAACCCGTTTGTTCTCTCTTTTGTTGAGTGTTCTGTCACAATTTTGCATGATTTGAAGGTTCTAAAAATGATTTACTGTTGTCCAGAAAAGAATTCTTTGCTTGGTAAGCTGAGCAAGTAATGTCAGGTTACATGTCTTTTTGTTAGGGCAAATATAACCACTGACGGATCTATGTCATTCCTTCTCGTCAAAAATCTTTTGTATTCATCTCGTCCGTCAAAGGTGGGTTTTAGCATTCGTTGGAAGTCACATTCTCTAAATGAAATGAATAATATTTTTTTAGATGAACGCTAAAAAGGAAAACATCGACAAGAACGGTAACATTCAGGACACCAAGAATATCGGCAGAGTAATCATATTCATTTATCAGTTTTGTTTATTGATGAATTTATGGTGATTGTAATAGTATTTTCGGGACCCAAGTTGCGACATATTTTTCTGCGAACTCTTTAGTTGTGAGGGATTTTTAGAAAAATTTAGCAAAAAATGCTGGTCTTAATCAGTTGCTTCGGTCGAGCCTATTGCGTGGTGGGAAATGTTTAAAATTCATAGTGTTGTTATAGCACAAGACATAGCGCTTAAAAATATAATGGTTTTATTTTCAAGGTCCAAAACAATAATGCTAATGACTTGCGTCGCTCTCGCATTACCGACGAGGAACGCCGTATTGCCTGGGAAATCGAACAGGCAAAAAAGCCCATTCTTGAAAAGGGTAAATTATTTTCATACCAGATGTTTTGGCATTCAGAGTTGTTGTTCATGATGAATTTATTTTGAGATATTAAACTTTGGTGGCTATCAAGATTGGTTACGGTTTTTGTCGAAGTTGCTAACATAGTGAGCTGAAATGATTAAATCTTGTCTATTATTTGGAGGTTGATAAAAAATATATACTTGTTAGGAGTAAAGGGTAAAGTGAAGTGGTACAGTGTTCGCTATCATTACGGGTTTATTGCACGTGATGACAGCAAAAACGATGTTTTCGTTCATCAGGTATGCTTAAGAGCTAATAGAAAAAGCGACTTTTCACTGAATTGATCTGCTGTTAAAGGTCTCTATTACCTCTCTCTGTTTATGAACTGGATAATGATTTGGTGACTACTGAATATTTTGGAATTGATAGAGTTTAAATTTTCATTCAGGTAAGGACTGATGCAATTTAGTGTTTCAGACAGCAATTTCAAAGTCACGAATTATAAAGTATTATCTACGCACTCTAGGAGATGGCGAAAAAGTCGTTTTTGACATTGTTGAAGGAAAGAAAGGACCCGAAGCTGCCAATGTTACCGGACCGAATGGTGTTGAGGTACTGCTTGGAAGAAGGTCCGAGACTGAAATCAAAATAATTAGTTTTTTTGTAGTTTTATAATTAGGTTTGTACTTAGGTTCGTGGTAGCAAATTTCACAATTTTCAATTCTACAGTTTTCGTCATCACATAGCATACAATCGCGAACGAGCAGCTAATCAAGAAAGTATGTTATCATTTGCATAGCCTACTCAATATAGACTTTTTTCAACGATGCAACACTAAAGTCAGCTTCATTGAAGCTTTTAGTAGTATTAGTACGATATCTGCTGGCCGAGGAAAAGGATATTAACTAACAATTGAAGTTAACCATTTAGATGGTCGTGACGCGCATGGCCACAAATCAAATAATAAACAAGATGACAGTGCAGTTATAATGAAGTCAAATGCTGAACGTCGGCGACGTCTCCGTAATTTTAGAGGTAAATGTTGACCATTGTAAAAAATTTTGTATTTTATACTGTCTTAAAGATATAAGCTGTACAACTCTATACATTTTCATTCTCCAGTAAATTCAAACTGCATGGTTTGAGCGCTGATTTCTAATTAGATTCGTGTTTGCTTTTCTATAGCTCGTCGTCCACCGGTAGCCATAAAGAAAAGTGATGCTGGAGATGACGCTGACAGTAGAGATGACGGTGGGGTTGCAAAGAGAGAAAAGAATCTCAGCGAATTTTGCAATGGTGCTGTTGGTGAAGGTCATGGAGATGCTTGCCGGTCAACTCGGAAGAGTAGTTTTTTTTTGATTACATACTTTCAGACAGACAGTTTTTTTTTTCATCCTTAATTTTCGTTTCTGTGGTTTTGTTTTTTTCCTTTTTGAATTCCTTTGTCAATAATGAAAATTTGGCGAAAGAAGATCTAGATAGTGCAACTCGTCGTCAGTCAACGGCAGCAACGGATGCAAGTCAATCTGGAACAGAAGCCGTGTTGAAGAATGACTCGAACGATGCTGTGGGTGATCAATAGTAGCAATGAAAAAGAAGTAATTTTATGTTCGGCTAATGTGTGGAGCAGTACAGTTTTAGTGGTTTTAGCTATTTCGTTCACTAATAAGTTTGTTTTAGATTTTGGTTACGTGTACTGCATTGCTGCAGCTTTCATTCTAAATTTTTTCTTTGTATAGCAGAAAAAGTCATTGCGAAAGTGCAAATTATTTTTTAAGCAAATATTTTCTTTGTATGCTCAGGAAATATTCAAAGTTAAGGAAGTGGTTTCCCTCCTAGCTGTTTTATTTGTACTTCAACAGGTAAAGTTGCATCATTGAACATGTTCTATAATATATCTAACGAATAAATTATCTTTATTACGGGATTGTTGTGAAATCTATTGCGGTTTGCAAAAAAAAGATGTTAATTCCGTGCTATAATAGCTGAATAGATTGTAGCATACATGTTAATTCCGTTGCTGTAATAGTTGAATACATTGTAGCAAACATGATATATCCTTAAAACACGAATTTTTTATAACATTTACTATATACAAATGATGATTAGGAAGAAATGAAAAATAATTAACTGAGAAAAATTTAACTTTGAACACTTTATAAAGTTAATTAGAAGTAATGATTAATTAATCATACCAACCTTTTTAATTTCATCAAAGTGAAATTCACTGGAAAGAGTTGCACAATTCTTCACTGATATTGTTTCACATTGAGCCTGAGAGATATTTTTCAAAGGAAAACTTTAAAAAATTCAATAAAATGAAATGAACAAAAATGTTCAAAAAAAATTAGGCGAACTTTTTATTAATTAAAAAGTTTTTATAATAATTTTATCACAATACTCCTTAAATAGAATTAAATAAGTTCTTATTTTAAAAATAAATTTTGCAGCAAATTGTTAATTTTTATTTGACACATTTTTTGTGCAATAGATTTTAATTAATTAAAACAATCGGGTAATAAATTTTGCAACATACCCCTTGACTAGTACAGGTACAAGTTTGACAAGGTGAGATTCGCTTGGTTTCATCAGGTGCTATTGCAATATTACCAACATAACAATAAGCTTAAATAGTTTAATACAATTTTTCTTCCACTCAAATTTCAAGAACAATCACAGAAAGTATAGAACCGCAAATGAAATTAAAATTTCAAGAAAAAAATTTTTAACGATTTTATTTCAATAGAATCCTTTTAAGTAATGAGTTAATGTTATGGTAAATATTCAAATTGTAAAATGACTAATTAATTACCTGATCAAATTGTCTATGAAACAAAGTGTAAAAGAAAAGTAAATAATCGAGAAATACTTGAGATTTTATTTCGAAAAGGTCGTTTAATTAATTAATTATTCAATTAATTAGCAAAACTTACGATGCTCAATCCAATCCTCCAAACTGATATGTTCTAATTGGGTACAATGAATTGGAACATTCCTAGAATTGATCTCTTTCATTTATGCTATATTTGATCATACTAATCATTAATTAGCTGAATAGCTTACATAATTACTTGTTTGTATATTATCGTGATTAGTAAATTTGTAGTAAAAGAATGATAAAAAATGATAATACAGTAAGCGATTTATCGTATTAGCAAATTATCCGAATCAACATTTATGGGCAATGTTTCGAAAGTTTCAAGAAATGAGTTCCATAATAATTTTTTACAATTTTATAATTAATTTAGTAATTTCATCGTTTTGTTCCATGAAAATATTTTCTTCTTCCGTAATATCAAAGAAAATTTCTACCATAACCAATTGATATTATTACTGTAAGGAAAATATAAATGATGAAAATTGCCAGATTTCGAAAATGTGAAAATATTAAGCTAGCTGTTTGTTGTTAATTTAAATCGCCAAATTAAATTAAATTTCTGAAACATTCAAATTAACATTAATGTGAATTAGTGAAAAATAAAGAGAGAAGATTTACTCGTAATCATCAGATAGTAGAAATCCATTTGGCTGTATATATTGCAACATTTTACTGTTAGCACACAAAATCGAGGCTAATGTTACTTTCCGGATTTCATTCAATTGTCCTGGAAATAGGAAAATCTTGACAATTTGTTTTAAGGTTTTATTTTAGGTTTATTTTTCCTTTAAACATCCACCAAAATTATGCGCTAAACAACAATAACAATGACTTTTTGATAAATCATTGAATTAGAAACTAATTTGCAAAAATTATTTGTTATTTAATGATTGGAATTCCTCGATTACTGTAAACAAAGAGCATCGCGGTATTTTTTTTATTAAAAATTCTTTGATAGCAATATACAACGAATGTTTAAGTTACATTTGTTGTTCAAAAAAAAATTTTGTTGCACTATGACAAGAAGGATTTTCAGCATACAGTATCCCAAGAATATTTCCATGTTTGGATTTAAATAAATGTCCGAGCTTTTGTAATATAATTTGCTTATTGATTGATAAAATCTATTGAAATTTAAAATTTTCGTTCAAATTTTGTAATAAATTAAAGAAAATTAAAAAATTCACTTGGTGTAAAACGTGTTGCATGTAAATCATTTTCATAATAAAATCGATCACATTTTTTGACTCGATGAAATTGTTCAGCAACAATACATGCCATTGTTGGTGGTAATAATGCATCTAAGAAATTAAAATTTGATAACAAAAATTTTTCAAAATGAAACAAACAAATGTATTTAAAAGTGAACTAAAATTTATTATTTCGACTTTTTTTTTGTAAAATTAGATATTAATTTATTTATTTTTTGCAATTTTAACTTTGACTTTTTGTTGCTGATTTGCTGTTACTTTTAATAAGTTACCTTCCATAGGTTGTTCACTCAACAATCCAGGAAATAAATCAATATCATCCACTGATTCATAAACGCTTTTTAACGCTTCCACAGCTGATTCACTCATTTCGCTCAAAAGATCGTCGAAATCTTTTGCTGCACCAAAACCACAAAGATCTCTTAAGTGTTTTTTGTTAATAATAATAACAACAACAATTAGTTCCAAATTAAAATTTTTCTAAAGTTTAACTTTGAAAAGTATTTTCGTAATTCTAATGCAAAAAGAGTTAAAATGATTAATTTCGTGAAAATATTCAAAAACAAATATTCATAATTTGATTGTTTCCATTTCCCATTAATCAATTTACAACATTCCCACTTCTAAAAAGTTTTAATTTTTAAAGGTATTCAATACAAGGAAGGGAATAGTTACGGTACCGGAAGACATTATACGGTTGTACTCCATGATCTCGAGCTCTCAGGATATTGAGAGTGATAAGATCCATTCCGGAAAATGGTTCACCTCGTCGACCAAATAAATGATTCCGTAAAGCAGTAGTGATATGTCTATCCAAGGCCATTGATGGTGTACCAAGGAGACCAAGGAGTAACGAATCAATACTACCTATCAAATAATTCACCAATTCCAATTAGTCATTTTACAAAAAAAATTTCATGCAATTATTAGATGGAATCCATATTTCTTCTTACTATCAAAATATTTGATAGCAAAGCAGAATTTATTTGATTAAATTACATGTAATTGAATATACCTCTGGTCGCGTAACCAGTGAGTGACTTAAGAAAATGGTTGAAAAATACAAAGAAAGTTGTGAAAGGGGTCGACGCGAGGAAACTCGTTGAAAAATCGATCGATCAGTTAAGTTTATCAGTTAATATACCTCGTGGGCCATCGTAAATTGCTTCAACGGAATTGAAATTATCGACCAGATCGACTGGTTCTGTGAAGTTATGATAGGATGAATCGAAACGTGGAAAGAATCGTCTTACTAAGCTATGACCGAAGCGAAATGCAGCTGTTGCAAATGGATGTGATATTGATCCATCGCATGTATCATCGTAACCTATGAGAGCGATACTGTGATAGTGATGTTATCATCATAAACAACGATACTGATCCATCCATCACATGAATCATCACAACCTATGATAGTGATGCATCACATGTATCACCGCAATCTATCATAATCCTTCTATTCAACACAATCATAAAATTTCAACAGTTCCTGCTATCTTTTCTCTTTTATCATCCTCCTGTTTTTATCACTACGTTGTGAAACGGTTAAATGTGTAAGCAAAAAAAGCGATGAACATATGTACTACAAAAAGGTATTCGTAGGTGAAAGTATACGATTTAAAATAAAATTGAAATATGAAGAAAAAATCAAAATAAGCAGGACAAGTTATTAGGGTAATTTACCAATATTTTTTTCCATTCCTCATCATCATTATCCAAAAAATATTATTCTACAAAAAAATCAAATTAAATTTCTTTAAAAAAATATACTGCTATTAGGAATCATAAAAAAAATCAGATGCTATTAATTGGATATGGTAACGTAACAAAATTGGATGCTTTCAATTAGGGATCGAGGAAAATATTTGCTCTTAATTAAGCACTAGAAAAAAATTAAATACTGCTAATTGATAAAATATCAGGTATTCTTTTAATTAGATAATATAAAAAAGAATTGGATATTGTTGGTGAAATGTGACAAAAAAATTCTTCCCAAAAAAATTTTAATCAAATTTCGTGAAAAAATTTACCATAAAAAAAATTAGAATACTTTCAATTGTATGTGACAAATATTAGATTTCATTGTTAATTGGATACTGTCAGTGATAGCAAATTAGAAACAATTAATTAGGTATCATTAGAAAGTTTTATACTATGAATTTGCTACCGTAAACAGTTGTTCGTATTACTGTACTTACCGTGATAATAACCCATTTTTTGAGTATTTAAGTCATATCTGTCCATCAGTTCTTTCCCGAGTATTATCGGTAAATATTCATTATAAACTATATGAGTAAATTCAGCAGCAACAATTCGTCTTGTTTCCTGGAAAATGAAGGGAAAACATTCTTAATTACTTTAATTCCAAATGATCCATGAAAACTTAATTACTTACCTGATAAATTCGTTCATCATCCCATGATGGATTCCTTTGTTCCAATTTTCGAGCGATTTGATTATGTTCACGTAAAAATATATTATGCATCGACGTAAGGCCAGGTTGATGACTGTTCCGCTCATCACCGGCAACGAAGCACATGAATTTTGGTGTGGAACGGCAATCTTGTTCCTGATCACCTTGGAGTAATGCTTCCCTGTAGAAAATTTTCACATTTAAATTAACTTCATTTGTTATGCACCCATTAAAATTATTCGCAAATTTGAAAAAAAAATTACGGATTAAATCCACCAAGATTGGTACTACTAAGAAGTCCACCAACAAATGCACGCAGTTCGTTCGCTTCACATTCCGTTGAACCGTAAATCGCCGAGCCATCCAAATATGCTGTTAACTATTAAAAAATCATTTATCAGAAATCAAAGAACGCTTCTACAATAATCCTAATCATTCCGGGTTATTCAGGCTATCAGAATTTGCTACGACAATAGTCCGATAAAATAAAAATGTTTAAAGTGAAGCACTAAGAATTTTTTAAAGATAAATTAGCTCTTTTGATTGAACAAAAAATCATTTTGATTGGTTTGTGAGCGATCGGTTCTCAACAGATTGATCCCTTTTGACCCTTTGACCTTCACTGACCTTTTATTATTACCAAGAGAAACAACAGAAGGGTTTTCGATTCCCGATGTGTTCTCACCGACAACAGACCTTTGCGACGGGCCGATCGGATAAAGTGAGTCACCTACCTAGGTTAGTCCGGAATATTAACAATAATGTCAGACGGTTCAATCCACGGAGTAACGAGATGAAAATTGCCATGTTAAACATTGGGACCCTCACGGGTAGACTAGGTGAACTTGTGGAAATCCTGAAGCAACGGAATATCGACATCTGCGCTTTACAGGAAACACGATGGAG